>CM076413.1:9697352-9731628 GCA_038363315.1 Mugilogobius chulae | reverse complement strand
TTTATCATGTTTGCGTGTATTTTTCTTACCTTCTCTGTCGTGCCATCCTTCCAGTCTCTGTAGTGGTCCCTCATGTCCACTAATTATTCTCCAGCTTCTCAATGGTCCACACTTGGGTTCCCTTCCCTTTCCTTCGCACCTGAATGGCTGGTTCGCTCACAATGGCTCCATGCTGTAAGAAGTTAATAGTTTAGTTTAGTTAAAATTTGTAGTTTGAGACACACATTGGAAAACATCAGTAAAACAACACTATTACAATAGATACAAGCTACAAATGACAATAAAATATCAAGATGTTTTTTGACACGGCAATAAACAAATTAAAAAAATACATTGTGGCAAATATCAAAAAGAATAATAAACTCTAAAACTATTACAAATCGTTCAACAGAAATGATTTACCTTCCGATTAGCACTTAGGTTGGCAGCAGGAATTTGAAGCGTGACTTGGTAATCTGTCAATTTTTTCATCTCTTCGGCCAGAAAGTTTGCTTCTCGCACCAAAGCGTTGGCTTTCACGACTTGCTCCTGAAGTCGAGAAAGACTCTGGCGAAAGAGCTCGTCCCTGTTACAAAACACAGCAAAAGCAGACATTGTTTATCATGTTTACATTGGATGTATATAGATAAAGAAAAAGCTGGTGCCACAACATCAAAATGATCTTGTTTCCCCCAGGTAACACTACATAAGAAAGTAGACACTATTCAGTATTAAAATTATTATCGACTAATTACTCTTTTAAAGCTTTGCTCCTAGAAAAATTAGCCAAAAATGTTTCTTATCCCATTCCATTGTCTAGTTATAAAATACAATATACAATACACAATACAAAACAATTTTTAAATATTTTTGTGATTTTTGTAAGTATCTTGTCTCAAATAGTTCAAATGTTTCATTTCACTTTGTGGAAACCGTCAAGATCACATCATTGGGGTTTTCTCTCCTCACAGGAGGCGGGGACTTTTTTTATTTAACCAATCACTGCTTTTTGGTTGTTTTGTCGTCCAGGAAGTAAGCATAACATGTGTGTCAGTGATTGTTGCCATTTCTATGTGGTAAACTTACTACAAATTAAAAGGCACAATATCAAAATCTAAGTTAATATTTCAAATAAGGTCAAAAGAGGAGAACATATACAGTCTCCTATCTCAACTCGGTTTGGTTCTTGCCAACACTCCGCTCCTGTTCGCTGATTGGACGACCCTACTTCTTGCTTTTTAGGAACCATCTGCAGTGCTGTGATACATGACTGGAGTGAAATTAAATTGAGTGGAGGCGCTAGGTGGCGCCAGCCTAGCTAATATACTGTATGACTGCATAAGAGTCATACAGTTGTTTTGTGACAACACTACAATGAAAATAGGGTTAGTTATGTAAAAGCATAACTTTGTTGATCTTTTCAGAATTGTAAGAAAAAGCCATGTGAGTCACTATATGACTTATGATGGATGAGAGCTGATTGGTCCGCTAGCTTTCCTAAAGCAGTGCTAGTGGCCAAACAATCCAAAACTCTACCCACAATCATATTTAAAACAGAACTCGTAACCTGGGCAGAACTAGAAGGGTGAAAGGAGAAGGTGAGAGTGGAGAGGAGCAGTGTGATTGATTTGACAGTGTTTGTGATTAGAGACAATCAGGGCAAGCCACACTGATGTCACATGCTCAGTTGGGTAAATAATGAGGTAAATGCCATATGAACAGCTTAGTAGATTAAGTGACTATCACTTTAAAGACCTACTTCCTGTTTTATTTTACATGTAAAACAAATGCTGTAGAAACGTTCAGTTTTAATTGAATTATATATACAGTAACTTAATAAATAGTGTTTTACTAATAAACAGTGTGACAGTGTTTCACCTCTCTTCTGTCCACAGGCGGAGTTTGCTGTGCTGGCCGGACGTTGGGAACATGAGGCGCTCGCTGCTGCTGCGATGGTGCTGCAGTGTTTTTTCGGGAGAGAGCTGTTGCCGTAGTGACTCCAGCTCTCGTTCGTACATCATCTTCTGCTCCTCCAGCGCCGTCCTCTTCTCCTCCAGATACTGCTTCTCCAGCACCTGCACCACATTCTGCATCGGGTCTGAACATAAAAACAGACAATATTTGAGATTCTGCAAACCATATAGAACAAAAGGAATATGGACATTTGGGGTGGATAATACTGACAAAAATGATCTAGATGAATATCAAAATGCAAGATTGTGCTAAAATGTAAATTTTGACTTTTTAACAAAGAATAATTGTTTCCTGTTGATAAAGGGGGCATTTATTCTTCTCACAAACTGATTTGTTGTCAATTATTCTCTCTTTAGTTTAGAATTCTGAACCCTTTTTGCTGTTTTTTCCTTTTATTGCTTGTAAAGTTACTTTCATATAGATTTATTCTGTCCATATGCTGCAGTTGTTCATAATCATAATCACATATCGAACATAACACTTTTGTTGAAGCACCGATACAATACTGGGATCGGCTCTTTTGATGTTTTTGAACTGCAAGTTGCAACACTGAAATGTCCCATTGTGGACAAATAAAGGATATCTATCTAAAAGTATTGCAGTTCTAGTTTTATTCTTTACAGATTTACAGATCAAAGAAGATTTCTTAAAATTTAAAACAGATTTTATGGCTAACTCAATTACTCAAAAGCTATTCAGTAAAATAATTCAACTCAGATTTCATGTATCAGGATTGATTTAATCAGCAGTCTGTGGGGAGCATTGTGACTACTTCATTTTGCAAAAGATGAACAACAAAATGTGATAAATAAAAATATTACCATTGTTTCCAGAGTCTTCATGATGACTTCCATCTGAGCAAACTCATAGCTGTAATCCTGCTCAGAAGACGCCTCGCTCGCTGTTTCAATGTCGACCTCAATAAAACTCTCTCGAGGAGACGCTTTTTCCAGATCTTTCAAACGGTCTCGTCGTTTTCGTTTAGGAAGGTTTATCCTATAATAAACAACTCCATTAAAATCTAGTGTTATTGCAACTCATGGCAACAATTCACGCTAAAACCAGTACCTGAAGAAGTGTTGTTACCCCATAAGATTCGATCTCCATGCCACAGATGAACCAACGAGTCAATAATTGTTCCATTCACACAAGTTCTTCAAGAATACATATAGAAATTATAATATATCCACAAGGCAAGGCATATTACACAGAAACTCACAACAAGCACATTGCTAGACTGAAACTAGGCAATATTAAGATTCATAGATCTGATTTGTTATTAAAAACAAACTTTCAATGTTAATATCCTGCCATTCCACAAGAAAATTTTTAACTCTCAAAAAAGTCAAATTTTTTCAGGCAATGTGCAATTTTGTCCACATGTTTATTACTGACAATTAGATATGACTGAAAGGTCCTAGACATAAAACATATGCTGGAATATAAAACCAATGGTTTATTGCATTTACACACATTTAAAATGAATCAAATGTGTGTTGTTTTTGTTCCTTTTGGGGTTTATAAAATATAATACAATAGTGCTTTGTTGTCTGTCTGTTGATACATTTGTCTTGGGAAACCACCTGCTTCAACACAAAAGCAGCTTTGGTTCTAATTTTGTAATGAGACTGAGAGAATAATTTAAACATTTATCTAAGCAAAATACTTGTGCTCATTTATTCTTGAGACACTGCAGAGGAAAATAATTCCCGGATGGCGCTCGCGGTGGCTCACCTTGCGTTCTCAATGGCATCAAGGTCACATCACCATCTGGGCACAGCTCCAGGACACAGTGCTCCGGCTGGATCCCAATCCCAAAGAGCTGGATGTCCTGGGATGTGTCTGCACCCACACGAGTGCGCTCCTGGGACAAGGCGAAGACGAGGGCAATAGTAACTACCACTGTTACATGTGGTGCTTAAAACAAATACAAAGAATGAGATACATTTCTTTGGTTCTATCTAAAAATTGTGTTGAGAAGAACAAACCAACTCTATTAAATGGCATTTTTATATTTTTTCTAGTTTAAAAAAAGCAAATTCGTAATACAGAAAAAGCAAGTCTGTCGTAGTTTCTCCACTGATTGTCTTTTATTTACCACAAAGACACACAGCACAAGCTGTATTTTCTGTTTTTCTCAATTTATTATTGTGCAGCTGAAGGTGACATTGTGTGAGGAAAAATGAATTTGTATGATGTATCATTTTGGGGAAGTAACTCTGTTCTGAACATCACCAAAATAAAAAAAATACTGAACCAGAATATAGCTGCTCAACAGTAGTATCAACATATTATTTTATATAGTTATGTCCCAGCACTGATAATTAATATGAAATATCAAACTAATACACAGACATTCTTCTCTACTTTCTCCACAACTTAACTTTTTGACTATCTGAATGTATTTATTATAGTTTAAAACAATAATTATTTAATTATGCCCCACATTGTTGAAAGTAAGATTTATTTTTACGTAATCAAACAGTCCTGGTACCCATTGTATCCACAAAGCAAGCTCAAAGAAAGCATGAGGTAAAGCAAAACAAAGAATCTGCAGAAGAAAGTGTGCTTCTGACTGACATGGCTCTGTTAAATAAGAGGGCGTTGTAAAACAAACATCCCGACTTCTAGAGGATGTCTGACTCTGCAGAGAAATAAGTCTCTTCACAGCCGCAGTCATTCCTCACTGATATGCAAAGCTCGTCTGAAACCGGCCACACAAAAGCCTGTTGTTTTACAGACTGAAGGAGCCTTTTTCTCACATTTCTCTGCTCAAACCATCTCAGTATTAACTTTACTTCTCTAATTTTGTAAGTCTGCTCTTCTTCCTCTACCGCTCAGGGGTAATTTAACAACGTAGAGTAATAATCTAGGAGCAACAGTGCACATTCAGTCCAGATACAGATGCTTGTTCACACAGATAATTTATCTTTCTACAAGGGACATCTGATTAAGAGTAAGCAGCTAGCACAATGCACAGCTAATAAAAACAATAAAAATGTGCTAGTTTAATACAGTGTTTTTACAGACACTTCGAAATGTGTGCATTAATATTTAATTTCTGACTTAATGGTTGTTTAAAAAGCCACTAACAAACTACATTTATACAGACAAGAGGTGTGTTCAGTTCTGCTCAAGGATACTTGGTTTCTATGTGGAGTTTGTCTGTTCTCCCTGTGTCTGCGTAGGTTTAATCCAGTTTCCCCAACCACTAAAAACATGTCCAGAAGTGCCTCCTCTCTCCCAAAGACTATAGATGGAAATTAGCTGTAAAACTAGAATCTCTGTCATTGTGCTTAATGGAATTGTACGTTGTCCTAATAAACATAACCTTTAACAACAATAGTTCAAAAAGTTCAAATTATCAAAATCAATTCTTTAAAATCTGACAAAACTACAAAATAATTATAATATTTTCAGTCTGCACATTTTCCTTTGAATGGTATCCTCCAAAAAAACAAAAAAAAAAAAAACAAATAGAGCTGGGCAATTAATCGAAAAATCAAAATGAATAAAATGGAATCGTCAATTATTTGGTTGTGGGTTTTGATTTGAAAGATTGAAAACCAATCCTGTCAGGAAAATGTGTGGTTGGGAAGAAAAGTCAAACTTTGAGGCAGAATATTGATATAAAATTTCCAAAAAATCAAAAAACATTTTTTTGTTTATTTTTTTGACATTTTTAAACAAAATCGAATCAAAAATCGAGATTACTCCATATGTGATGATATTTTTTTCCAGATCGCACAGCCCTGCGTTATGAGACCCAAACTTGTAAATAGACTGATTCATGCATGTTTGAGTTTTCATGATGCTTGCATGCTCACAAAATTTCTGTTTTCACCTACTAACTATCCTCGCCCACTTGCCTTTATTTACTTGTAAAACCCATATGTACAACATATGGATTCACGACTGTCATATAAACTATACTATAGAAATCCACAACAAGACACGTTTCTACCTTCAGAGATTAGTAATTCAAAATTGTATGCTTATTAAAGTTAAGGTTTTTTTTGTAGTTAATTTTACTAAATGCAGTCTGAAAATACTTACTCAAGTCTGACTCAAGTCAAAGGTAATTGATAAAGAATTAAATTTGGGCAACTATAAAGACAATAATAACAACAGCATCATAAAATATAAACTAGTATTATAACTTCAGCAGCAGTACCTTCAGATAGTACACCAGGAGCTCATTCAGGGCAGGATCTGCGTTAAGATTCACCAAAAACGACTTGTCCTCGCCAACTTTAATCCCAGATGTCTCCAGTGAGATGCCCATACTCTCCAGCTGCTTCTGTCGCTCCTGTTGGAACAAAAATATATACAATTAGTAAATAATTTCATACCAAATGGCATTAAAATTACTGCGCACATACAGTTGCAATCTCTTCTGTCTTCCGTAGTTTCTCCTCCCACGTCACAGTCATCTCCTGAATCAGCTTCTCCGACTCTTGAAGTTGTCTTGTAGCTCAGGCGCCTTCAAAGACTGTGAGAGAAAAAAAGAAAATCAAATGTTTGCTAAAATCTGAATAAAATTGCCCACAAACTGCAAACTTTCTAAAAATAACTGATTGAATCTAAAGTATATTTTGAAAATTACGATTCGGGTCACATTATACACAACTTCAACAAATCATGCAGCAATAAAACATAAAAGACACTGAAATTAACAGCTTAACTAATATAGAATTCATATGAACATATGAACAGGCTTGCACGTGTCTTAAATACAGGGTTAACTGGTTTTATACATAATCCTATGGAGCCAGAATGTTTTGGTCTCACACAGAGTGATTATATCACCCAAACTGTTGGAGATTTTCAGGAATTGTAAATTGCAGTTACATAAATTGGGCTGGGCAATAAAGGGACTATACTCAATTTTTTCAATAAAAAAACTTGAAATCAAACCCAGCACAGATATCTTGTTAATGAATCTATTCAGGTGAAAATGAGCATGCAATGTTCTGTCTCTGTCTAATAATGTCCTGTTTGTTAAATTTGTCTGTTGTTGTTGTCGTTGTTGTTGTTGTTGTTGTTGTTGTTATTGTTGTTGTTGTTGTTGCCGCCATTGGGGCTAATTATGAAAGTGTTTTCTTCTGCTATATCAGACAGGTATTACCGGGCCTGGGAACAGCAGCTAAAAATACATGTCACCTAGGCGACGTGCGACACCTCTGACAAAGACAGAAGTGACCGTCGAAATTGGTCAAGTAATAAACCTTCTCTTACCGATACTTGTGTGATATAGAAGAAAACGCTTTCATAAATACTTTATGAAGATATAATGAACATCCCTAACCTTTTGGGACTAATTGCCATTATCTGTGAAAAAGGCTTAATACACATCGTGGTGAACAATTCAGGGGCTCAGACGCAGTAGGCAAGTGAACAAAACATGGGACTGAAGAAACATTTAAATTAATTATTTATTTTGCTTACATTTTTAAAGAAGCAAAAAATTGGGAGGATCTTACCTAACCTAAAGATTGAGAGATCATAAATACAGTCATGTTATTTAGGTTTGCTTTTGAATCTGGATCTCTATAGCTACACCTCTGTCAGTAAAAACACGAGGTTTGGAGAAGAAGTCAGACTTTGAAGGAAAAAATTTCATTGTTTTCTGTGTTCAATGGCAGTGATCATTCTCGAAAGTCTTTTTTTTTATTTTTTGGAATAAAAAAAATTGAGATAACGCACAATAAGAAAAAAAAAAGATCACTGTAATTTCTGCCCTATTGAGCGCACCTGAATATAAGCCGCACCCACTAGATCAGTCTTTCCCAACCTTTTTTGGGTCACGGCACACTTTTTTACGTATTGTTTTTCCCGCGGCACACCACCTGTTCAAATGTGACCGAATCAAGCTATTTTGGAACACAAAATTATTTATTTTATCTTTAAATTATTATTTAAATGCATAATTGGAACAACTTTTACATCAAGAAAGAAAGTAAAACCAATAACCAAACACTTCCAAATTGCAAATAATTTAATTAAGTCTGATTAAGCCTATTTTATAGATTGAATATTGAAAACTGACACATTTTTCAAGGCACACCTAGCAGCAACTCAAGGCACACTAGTGTTCCCCGGCACACTGGTTGAAAAACACTGCACTAGATTGAAGTAAGAAAAATGAAAAAGTACATATATAAGTTGCACTTGTTAAGAGTAAGCCTATGAGAATATATAATTTTGCTGCATTGTTGTATAGGCCGCAGTGTTCAAAGCTTGAGAAAAAAGTAGCGGCTTATAGCCCAAAAATTACTGGTAATTTGTTCCCTAAATAGCCCAGTTACAGGTTTCAGCAATTGGATTTTTTGTAAGTCATTTTAATGGCAAATTGCAAGATTTTTAACACTTAAACACCATCAAAACATAACTATTATGTGTTTATTGTGCCAAAATTACTGGGTTGAAACCACTATTACAAGAATAAAATATAATAACTGGTACTTTAAAGACAATTAAATGCATCTAACATGTTTTGAACCCAATCTTACATTAAATTATTTGAAATGAAAAACTAAAACATTATACATACAACATTATACATTATACACAACGTTGCTTATTTGAGAACAGAAAGAGAAGCTGCCATAAGAATTGTCACCTGTGAACTATTTATAATTAAGAAATGTATTTAATTGGCTGATTATTTAGTCAAACTGTTACTTAGTTGTAATGCTTATGAGATGTTTTTAAGGTCTTATTTATGGCAAGTTCTATTTAATTATCTTAAGTGACTTTTTGTCAGTCAGTCTCCTAAATAGTTTCTCAAATAAAAGAATTGCAGCCGGTCTCACCTCGGCCTGAGAGAGCTGGACTTTGAGTTTCTCTACTTCCTCCCTGAGCTCCCTTATAATCCGGGCGTTTGGATCTTCGTTCACCACAGCATGGTTCACAATTCTTTTGGCCCGATCGGCGTAACGTAGAGTGGACAGAGTTTCCTCGTAGTTATCGGCGGCTGGACTCACAGTGGCTATCATGGCTGTCTTACTGTTTCCCCCAAGATTGTCCTGAAAGAAGAAGAAAGAAGAAATATGTTTTTTAAAATCCACCAAGAGGATAAAACCATTGAGTTATTATGATGATTAGAGAAAGTTGAGCCAGTTGTCATAGCATTTGAGGCAGCCATTTTACGAAATTCTAACTGAAAACAATGTACAAATAAGGTCACATAATGCATACAATAAAGAAAGTAATTTAACAGATAATAAAATATTTGTGGTTCAAATAATACGGAAAACTGTTTTCTGTTTGTGTCTGGTCATTTTTCCTCTGAATTAAAATATAAATATTCAGTCTAAACACAAAGAACTAGGCTGGATTTTACACAGAAATATTTTTAAGTGTTATTACATTACATAAACACAAGGTCCTGGGCAAGACGGTAAACTGCATCCGATGACAAGGCTCTTTGCCACAACAAGGAGCTATGTGGAGAGTAGAGTGACCCCTTAATTGTCATCACTCTCAGGTCCGTTCTGACCCGGGACGGTAGTACCTGCCAGGGTGCCAGCTATGGCTAAATAGCAAGGTTTAGGCTAACCTTTGATGGCAGAGCACGCCAATGCCTGCGTATAGGGGATTGCTACCCCTTTAAGTGCTCAAAGCCTGAAACAGCAGAAGAGGCAGAAGAACTTCAAATAAAAGTCAATGGCTCCAATGGTGTGACAGCAAGGTGTGTGGCACACCAGGGCACTTTCTGGCAGAAACAAGATTGTGGCCAGCCACCTTGGAAAGGACAGGGGCCCTACCAAGTAATATCCATAGTCAGTCATGATTGTTAGTCGTCAAAGTAGCAGTACAAAGGACAAAGCTGGTCCATCTGCAGCAATGTCTCAGAAAAATAACAGAGGAGGCACTCCTTTCCTGGATTCAAGGACAGCCAGTAATGATGATGCAGGTCTTAACCCTGCAGCTGATGATGGAAGACTGAGAATTCGAGGACGAATGCTTAAAGTTGGGACGTGGAATGTTCGAACACTTAATAAGCCTGGTCAATTTGAGAATTTGAAAAAAGAGGCCCAATATATTAGGCCTTGCAGAGACAAGGTGGAAAGATGAAGGTAGAATATCTGAAGAAGAATATGATATAATCTACTCAGGAGGAGAGAAACATTCATATGGAGTTGGAATTCTAATGAGGAGGCATATTGCTGCATCTATGCTAGGCTTCTGGCCCATATCAGAACGTTTGATTATGATGAAGATTAGCGGAGCGCCTGTTAACGTCAATATTATGCAGGTGTATGCTCCTACATCAGACCACTCATACGAAGAACTTGAGAGCTTCTATGCCTCTATCAATGAAGCTATGAGATATGTCAAAAGTGGAGAAGTTGTCATTGTAATGGGAGACTGGAATGCAAAACTTGGAGAAGAATATGAATACCCAATAACTGGACGATATGGAATTGGAGAACGAAATGAGAGGGGTGAAGAGTTGGCACACTTTTGCAGAACAAATAACTTTGTTGTGGCCAACACCCTATTTCAACATCCCAAAAGGAGATTGTACACTTGGAAAAGCCCTGGAGACAACTATCGTAATCAAATAGATTACATACTTGTAAATGCAAGATTCAGAAACTACATTAAGCAAGCAAAGACGTATCCTGGGGCAGATATTGGATCGGACCACAATCCAGTGGTAATGAAGATAAAGGTCAAGCTCAAAAAGCTAAAAAACGAAAACCGTTTGAGCACCTTGAGCTCAACAAGCTAAAAGAGAAGCAGTATCAAGAAAACTATAATATTCAAGTACAAAATATGTACAACAAGCTAGCCTTGCAAGAATCCCCCAAGGTGAAGAAGAGGAAATTGAACACCAATGGAATATTATGCGAGAGAGTTTGACAAAAGCTGCACAAGCTGTCTTACCAAGAAAGAAAAAAGAAGCAAAGCAACCATGGATGACAAACGATATTCTGCAAAAAATGAGCGAAAGGAAAAAGTTAAGAACATTGACCCACATAAATATTATAAGCTAGACAAGGAAATTGAAGTTGCATGTTTACAAGCAAGAGAATGTTACTGGGATGACATGTGCTCTAGAATCGAAGTTCTTGAAGTAAGCCACAGATACAGAGAGATGTACAACAAAGTTAAAGAAATCACTGGAGAAAGTCCAAAGAAGACAAGGCTCACCAACATTAGAGACAAAGATGGACGGATGTTATTTGATGAAACGGAAATCAAGCAAAGATGGGAGGAGTATATCACCCAGCTATACAATGATATACGAGAAGAACCTACAATATGTCTAACTGAAGAGGGAGAAGACATTCTTGTATCAGAGGTTGAAAAAGCCATTAGAGACTTGAAAGCAGAGAAGGCAGCTGGACCGGACCAAGTTTACACAGAAATGTTGAAAGCTCTGGATGAACATGGTGTTTCCCAAGTTCATGAGTTGACAAAATTTACAAATCAAGTTTCATACCACCAAGCCTAAATGAATCCCTCTTTATCTGTTTACCCAAAATATCTAAAGCTACTATCTGTTCAGATTATCGAACCTTGAGCCTTATGAGCCACCTCCTGAAGATGCTGCTGCGCATTATTTTAACTAGGAACAAGAAAAAGATAGAAGATGAAATTAGTGAGTTGCAAAGTGGATTCATGACAGGCAAAGGGACAAGAGAGGGGATATTTAATATGATAATAATCTGTGAGCGAATGTGTGATGTGGGTAAAAATGTGTATGCATGCTTCATTAATTATGAAAAAGCTTTTGACAGAGTTAATCATGTCAAAATGATAGAATGCCTTCATAATATTGGTATATGTAGGACAGACTTGAAACTCATTAAAAATTTATATTGGACTCAGAAAGCAATGATCCAACTTGAAAGAGGCATCTCAGATAAAATTGAGATCAAACAGGGTGTTCGGCAGGGATGTGTTTTATCCCCAAGCCTTTTTAACCTGTACACTGTAATCATATTTAGACAGATACAAGACTACAGAGGAGTCAACATTGGGGGCATCTGTGTTAACAATTTGCGTTATGCAGATGACACTGTATTGCTAGCAGAAAATGAGGAAGACCTCCAAGCTATAGTAGAGCAAGTCAATAAGGCGGGAAAGGAGTATAACATGATCATGAACGCAAAGAAAACAAAGAGTATGGTCATCAGTAAGAACAACGAACAATTAACAGTCAATATAAAGATAGATGGAACAGAAATAGAACAAGTTTCAAGTTTTATCTATCTAGGCTCTAAACTCACTGCAGATGGCAAATGTGATGAAGAAATAAAGAGAAGGATACGTATTGCTAAATCGGCATTCTCCAAAATGTTTAAAGTACTTGTAAAACCTCTGATTGGTTTAAAGACCAGGATAAGAATGTTGTACTGTTTTGTTTGGTCAACATTACTGTATGGATCAGAAACATGGACTATTTCAAAACAAATGATGGATCGTCTGAGAGCATTTGAGATGTGGAGCTATAGGAAGATGCATAGGATTACATGGATGGACAAAGTTACCAACAAGGAAGTCAGAAGACGAATTGAATCTGAAGATCTTTTCAAGAATATTCAGAAAAGAAAACTAAGCTTTTTTGGCCACATTATTCGTTACAATGGCTTGCAAAGAATCCTTTTAGAAGGAAGGATAGCAGCAAAGAGGGGCAGAGGAAGACCACGGTTAATGTGGACAGATAACATCAGACAATGGACAGGACTGAATTATAGTGCCGCGATCAGAAGAGCTGTGAATCGAGACGACTGGCGAATTGTGGCATCCAACCCTGTACAGGATGGAACATGATGATGATGATGAAACACAAGCATTCATCATTACTGGGCTTACATCACAGCTGTTACTATGAAAGAAGAAAAAAATGAAGTATTATTAAAGTTTTTCAAGATTTTTTCACATTAGTTTGGTTGAACTGAAGTATAAATAAATGTACAAATATGAAAAGGTTAATTATTATGATTAAGTATTTAAGTGGAAAAAGTCATTTAAAAGTTCAGCTCCCTATTAGTTCGTATGAGATCTTTAGTAAACTCTCCCTACACAAAACGGCTGCTGGAAATGGACATTTGTTTCTATTGGTGACCATGGCTACGCTCTCTCTAGTCCAGGGGTTCTCAAACTTTTTTCAGGGACCCCTTATCGGATCAAAAATCTTCCAATTCCCCCTATCACTTTTCGCTCTGGCATCACATTAAAATTAGGAGATTAAAGCTACGCTATATATCAAATTTGAAAAAAAAGTTAATTTCCTATCATTTTTACTGGTTTACTTGTTTCTATTCAAAGCTATCTATCTTTTCAATCCAAATTCTATGTTTAGGATGGTAAACCATAAGAAGTTGTTATATTGAAAAAATTACCAATGTTT
The DNA here is from genome assembly GCA_038363315.1 of Mugilogobius chulae. NCBI lineage: Eukaryota > Metazoa > Chordata > Actinopteri > Gobiiformes > Gobiidae > Mugilogobius > Mugilogobius chulae. The sequence continues at coordinate 9,718,307 of CM076413.1, read as the reverse complement.
CAAAAAAAACTTGGGGACCCCCTACACTTTGAGAACCACTGCTCTAGTCATTATAATATTGGGCAAAATTACAAGCAAAGCAATATATTTGTTGTCGTGGCAACAGTTTGTTAACTACAAGCTTTTTTGCTAACGACAGTTGATAATTTAGGACATTTTTACAGCAACAAACAGGCTCAAAACATCTTTTTTAAGAAGAAAAGGGTATTAAGTTTACCTGTTTGTGATCTCAATATTTGTTATAAATGTGAGAGAAGCTAAAGTCTTGTTTATCAGCTTTGCTAGCACTGTTAACCTGATTTTCTCTTTTACAAGTCAGTTTTAAAACCCAGCCTCAGCAGAGTTGTTGTAGGGTGAGTTTGTTATAAGACTGTAGTGTCTTTTTCCTGTTTTAGCTGTGTATTGAAGCATTTAGAATGCCTGCATAACCTCTATTAGTTTGAATGAGATCTTTAGTGAACATTTGGTGCTGTAGGTTACCATGGTTATGCTCAGTCGAGTCATAAATCTTGTAACATGTCAGTAAAATCACCTTTAGCAGCCAGGTCAGCACCGAGTCTCTGTAAGGCACAAACTTGGCCTTTCCTTTTACTGAGGATTGATCGGCCAGAGCAGAAATTACACATCCTAATGTCGTAAGAGATCTGCACACAAACAAAATAAACAACATTACAAATAACGTAACACTACTGCATTCATATACATCTGCTAACAAGCACATTTGAAACAGAGCTGGCAAACTGTAACCTGGACTCTGAAGTGAGTTTTACATGTTGGAAAAAATTGAACATGAAGGTAATATTTGAATCTGATTGCTCGAAGGATCTAAACCTGGAAGTAGATGAAAAGTCACGTTTTGGGTTATACACATTTGAGAGAAAAGCCCAAACATCTTTACCGTCTCCTCGCTATGCAAGTTTTTTAAAAAAGTTGAAATAATCTGCTATTCTGCTAAAATAGGCCAAAATACATCCGTCAATGCCGCCATGCGCATCAAAAACAATGGGGCACTGTGATTGGTTCACTGCTTGGCCGTCTCTAACTGTACGGCAGGGTCACTCCAGATGGGTTCTTCAGATTGGGCATGATCAGGTTAGGAGAGAGAGAGAGGTAGAATGTGAAGGAACTACAGTTGAAATGTGATTAGTCTGGCAGCAGGTGTTTAACCAGGGCAGTCCAGGAAGATGTCATTGAAATTATTGTGCAAATCTGCCTATTTGCACTAAAAAGCCTGAGACACCAAACAAAAATATTCCTATTTAAGTTTTTAGAGATGAAAAGTCAATGACACAACCACATAGAGGGATTTTCGGCCAGCATCACATTCCACCCAATGTAACTTTTTTGAATAAAGCAACGAAATGAGACAAGAACTAGATGTTTTGGATCAGGTCTGAACCGGTCTCACAGACTGTCTCCTGAAGCTTGACACAGCGTTTTTCTTGCCATTTTTTCACTCACCTAAAAGTAACTGTTAAGGGTCGTAGTCAAGTTTTATTCCCTAATGTTGATTTATCAGCATAACTTTTGTTTTTGCACAGTGATAAACTCTTGTAGTTAGCTGACAATGGAGCTTTTTCGACTTGTTTCCACTGTTTGTGTCTATGAGGCTCTTCTAATAGTTTATACACTGCTTACTAGCACAAAAAAGTTTATCTAGAGTCACTTCAAAATTGAGGAGTATGGATACTTGAATTTAAATCATAGATCTCAAGCTTTTTATGGCGGCTTGCTAACTTACTGTAGTTTATAACCAAAATATTCAAATATTTGGCATTTTCAGTGATATATGAATATAAGCCAGTTCTCTCTTTCTGAAACTGAAGCATCACATTTCAGATATATAGCAGAGTCAACACTTACTTGTTGATATTGCTGCCCTCTTTTAGTCTCTCTCCAGCCGCTCCGGTCTTGGACACTCGCTCGCTCCCTGCAAGGTCGACCAGACTCATCTTGCTCACCTTTTCCCCTGAGTTCTGTTCATTATAAACAGAAAACTGTCACTGAAAACAATGTAAAACAACTATTATTTTGTAGTATAACATTCTAGTAGGTAATCGAAGTAAATTAGCCACAGAAATACCAAAAACGTAAAATCTCAGTCTCTTTTCTGCTTTTTTCTTTGACATTAAGACTATGAAAACACTCACTCCAGACTTCAGATCGTAGAGCGTCTGCGTGACAATAATACTGAAGACTGCGTGGGACCGACTGCTCTCTTCGTTCATGTTGGTCGCAGCCACAGTCCGGGACTTGTTCCCTCAGACATCAAAACCTCGATGTCCTGAACAGACAGAACACAAAGTACTTTTGTTCAAGAGTATCTGTTACTTAATATTTGATGCAAAAATGTTAAAAGCAGAGCTTTTGTTAAGAGCTGCCTTTGGGAAAACAGAACAAATTACAATAAAAGAAACAAAGACACTGAAGTTAAAGTTCATATGACAGGTTTTAAGATTTTTACAAATTACAAATTTTACTTTAAATTATTTTGAAAGATTGGCACCTGTTGCAAATATTAATGTGAGTTTTTCATGAATCAAGAACTTTAGGTTAAGAAATTAACCCCGGTTCTCTGAAACATGAGTGAGGTATCTCACATATGGGAACAGCTCTCACGCTGGTTCCACAGAAGCCTTATTTCACTACGCCAGTCCGTGACTGGCTGTGAGACGCGACGCACGCGACGTAGAGGAGGCGGGGCTTACTCCTGCATACAGTGCGTGACGGGCGCGTCCCACCTCAGTCTAAAAGTAAGCACACTCTTCTCGCTCAAGGCAAGAAGGGCGGTCTGGTGAGATACCTCACTCATGTTCAGAGAACCGGGGTTAATTTCTTAACCTAAAGTTCTCTTTCAACATTCGTTTCGGTATCTCACATATGGGATATAGAGACTCCCGTAGTGCCAGACAAGCTTACCCGAAGACGAATCACATGGACATCCGAGGCAATGACCCTACGCTCAGGACATTCTGAGATAGTGAGGGTCCAGTGACATCAAGTCTGTAGAACCTGGCGAAGGTGTGAGGCGTTGCCCAGCTGGCCGCCGCACAAATCTCCTCCACCGAGGTGCCCCGGAACATAGCCCATGATGTAGCCATGCCACGAGTGGAATGAGCACGCAGACCTGCAGGGGGATGAAGCCCACTGCTCTCATAGGCCACGGTTATTGCTTCCACTATCCAGTGAGACAAACGTTGCTTTGTGAGCGGCTTACCCCGGTGGGGTGGAGCCCACGACACAAACAGCTGCTCAGTTCCCCGAAATGAGGCAGTCTTATCCACATAGACGCGCAGTGCGCGCACAGGACAGAGCGCATGGAGCTGCTGACGCTCCTCTGCGTCAGACAGAGGAGAAAGTGCAGACAACTCAATGGGGAGGCATGACAAAGTTGGGTTAAATACTTTTGGCATAAAGGCAGGGTTAGGTTTAGGAAAACCTTAGAACCACCTCTAATAAACTGCATGCATGATGTGCTGACAGACAAAGCATGTATGTCACTCACACGTTTTGCAGATGCCAAAGCCAGCAGCAAAGCTGTCTTAATTGAGAGCCATTTCAGGTCCACTTGGTGGAGTGGCTCAAAAGGTGGGTGAGAGAGTGCATTTAACACTGTCGTCAAGTCCCACGGAGCAACCAGGCTTTTCGAGACTGGTCTGAGGCGGCGTGCGCCTTTCATGAAAGAACAAATAAGAGGATGCTGACCAGCCGTCTTATCCCCAACCCAATGTGACAAGCCGAAATAGCGGCCAAGTACACTTTAATGGTGGAGAAAGCCAGCCCTTTGTCCAGCAAGCTCTGGAGGAACGTCAAAATGACGGGCACAGGGCTCTGAAGCGCGATGCAGCCCGCATTTGCGCACCACTCCTCAAAAGCGCGCCACTTTCCATCGTATGCATTACGAGTAGAAATAGCCCTTGCGCTTTGAATCGTATCAATTACATTGTCAGGGAGGCCCATCGAGGATAAGTTTAACCTCTCAGGGGCCAAACCCACAAAGCAAGGTCCGGGTGAGCGTGAAAGATCTCCCCGCCTGCCTGTGACACCAGGTCTCTGCGCAACGGCAGAGCCCACGGTTGGCTGCACAAAAGCTGGAATATCTCCGCCATCCAGTGCATGGTGGGCCATTGAGGGGCTACGAGGAGGAGCGAGTGTCTCCTCTCTCGAACCCTGGAGAGAGTAGCAGTGATCAGCTCTAATGGGGGAAACGCGTACAGGAGGACATGTGGCCACTCGCGTGCCAACGCGTCCAGGCCCAGTGGTGCGCTCTGATCCATCAGAGAGGAAAACAGGTGACATTGCGCGTTCTCTTGTGACGCGAATAGGTCCACCTCTGCTCTTCCAAATCTCTCCCATATCTGGCTGACAACCTCGTTGTGCAGCATCCAGTTTTTGTAACGAGGGATGCCCGAGAGAGCAGGTCCGCTCCTCGATTCATGATCCCTGGGACATGTGTGGCTCTCACCACCACTGTGGTGTTGTCTGTCCTGACATGCTGACCCTTTATCAGGGGCAGAAAATGGTACAGGGCAAGATACACAGCTCGGAGTTCCAGATAATTTATGTGACATAAGCGCATCCGCGAACTACACCACTGACTGTCCTGCCTTCGTGCGTGGCGCCCCAGCCACGCAGGGAAGCGTCTGTGGTAATAACTTTTCGGGCTATGACTGTTTCCATAGAAACGCCCACAGACAGAAAACCCTGACGTCTCCATGGACGCAGCGCGCGTACGCACGCCGCCGTCACTGGGACCAGTTTGTGTGCGTGACGAGCAGGGTCGAGATGAAACGCTGCCACCCACTGTTGAAATGGCCTCATGTAGAGGCAACCCAGTGGGGTTACTACCAGAGCAGAAACCACCAGACCCAGTAGTCTGTGGCACGTCCTGTAATGTAGCAGCGCACCGTGGTGGAAGGTGGCCAGACAAGCGGAGAACGCTTCTATCCTTCCCACCGACAGTTGTGCCTTGTTTGTGACAGAGTTCAGGCTGCAGACAATGAACTTGGCACTTTGAAAAGGGACAAGGACACTTTTTTCCCAATTTATTGTGAGACCAAGAGAAGTCAGGTGCGTCAGGAGCAGCTTCGTATGTTCCCTTAGTTGTTGTGACGAATGTGCTGCGAGCAGCCAGTCGTCTATGTACATGGCTAGACGTGACCCCTGGTGTCTGAGGGGTGCTATCGCAGCCTCTGTACACTTACAAACACCCTTGGGCTCAGAGAGAGACCGAATGGGAGGACTGTGTATTCGCAAGTCACCCACTGGAAAGCAAATCTTAGATACTTTCTGTGTGGGGGATAAATAGGGATGTGAAAGTATTTTGAATAGAAACCTGTCTGACATTGCTCTGCAGGCACTATTGCACCCCTGTCTTTTAGAGACTCTATTTCCTTCTGCAGGATAGGAGCCTCTTCCTCCCGCCGTTGTGATTGTACCACACCGTTGAATTTGGGAGGGACAGACGCAAACTGGAGCCTGCAACCTCTGGTTACAGTTTTCAGAACCCAGTCGGAGGCCGCAGCTGTACCACTGTGTGTGTTGTGCTGGGCTCAAAGCATCTGTCTGGTGGTCCATTTGTGGTGCAACAGCGCCATCTATTGGACTCAGCGGGTCTGCACAGCCTGAACTAAAACTAGTGGTTTTAGTGTATAGTCTGTTTACCCTTGGTTTATGTTTTTCAACATGAAACCTTATGCCTGTGCTCATATTCATGTGTTGTATGTTTTGCAACATGGATGTCTGCGCCCTTGGCTCTCGGCCTGGATACGCGAAGGAACACACTTTTATTTCTTTGCAAGAACACAGTTTTATTGAACAAACAGGAGAGCATTGACACTGGTTTGTGCTTAAGTGCTGCTGTGGCTCCACCGAGCTCTCTGCATGACACAGTCTCCTTCTCTTTGGTCCGTGAGTGTCGTGGTGCGGCGCACGCGGCTCCATCGGCCTCTTCACGGGGGCAGAACATGCCAGAACACAGAAGTGGGTTTGTCGATAGGGAGGAGACGCCTGGCCTGGTGCGCTCCTCTCTGGTGGTACACACCTACGTCACCCGCTTCTTTTTCTTTGCGCCCTGAGTGGCGGGCTGGCCCTGCTGGGTTCCCGGCGTCACTCTGGGGACAAACTGCTTTCTGGCCCAAGCGCCTTTCAGCTCCGGTGGCTTGTCACCGTCAACCGGAGCCTGCAGCTGGCGTTTCTCGGTGTGATATGCCGGCCTGGTCATATGTGACTTTGGAAACGCCTGTCCTGGTGCCATAGCAAACGAGGGGGGCTCTTTCCTGGGTAAACACAGTTTAAGAGCTTCGCCCTCTCGCTTCTTTTCCTCACACCGTTGTTGCATGGTGGCAACAGCGGACCCAAATAAGCCTTTGGGGTCAACGGGGACATCCAAAAGTTGGGTCTTTTCTCTATGGGAGAGGCTGGAGAGGTTAAGCCATCTGGCCCTCTCCTGTGTAACCATTACTCCCATAGCCCGGCCGCACGCTTGAACCGCACATCGATGCAGACGGAGGCAGAGGTCGGTGACCACGCACAACTCGTCCCACACCACCGGGTCCGGTGAGGAGGTCATGTCATCCTGTAGCGCCGCCTGGTAGGCTAGCAGCATAGAGGACGCATTCAGGGCTCTCATGGAAGTAGCCACTGCCTTGTAGCTTTTCTCCGTTAGCGTTGTTTGAACACAATCCGCTTTGGAGGGGAGAGCCGGACCCACGGCCGTCATAGACTTCCGTGGGTACAGATGAGATGCCACCAAGGGTTCAATGGGGGGAAGGTGGGAAAAACCTGTCTCCTCCATACCGTCCCAGTCTAGCGCGGCCCCTCCCTGGGCGGGGGTCTTTGCTGTGAGTGGATTGCTCCACAACCGGGTGGCTTCCTCGAGGCACTCTGGGAAAACTGGCAGCAGTTGCTTTGCGGAGGACCTGGCTGTTGGCAGTCGTTTACCCTCATACCGGGACCTTGCGGTCTCGGCGGGAACTTCTGGCCATTTTAAGCCCAGCTTTTCAGCTGCTCTCCGGCAAACCTGGTGCAAATCCTGGGATGGAGACGGGGATTGCGCCCCGCTGCTGCCAGTGGCGGACACACATGGTCTTTCGGCCTGAGTGAGTGTGAATTGCTCCACGTCCGCGTCAGCCATATCCGAGGAGAGGCTGATGAGCTCATCATCGGAGTCAGAGTAGTTGTCCTGAGAGGGTGGCTCGGTCGTGAGACCGGCCACCAGCTCGTCAGGGCCAAACAGCGGATCAAGGTCCTCCATTTGACTACCCCACGAGGTATCGGTCTCCGCGGGGTTGGTGTTCCCCCCCGGGTGTACCTCCTCCGGCGGCTCTTGTGTTAGGGGAATGGTTGCCCCAAACACAGGGTCCTCCGTCAGGCTCGCTTGCCGCGCGAGTCTTCGACGGCGGGTTTTTTTCGAAAGGCGAGCACAGTGTTCACAGGACACCGAGGATGCTAACGCATCTCGGGCATGTTGCAGCCCTAGACACGACGCACAGACAGGGTGACTGTCAGCCTCGGAAATCTTATTCCCACATTTGCAGGCTTTCGCGGGCACCTTCTTCTCCATGGTGAGGAGAAGTCAGCGCCAATCGTAGCTCCGAATAAAAGTTAGAAGCTAACGAAAAGATAGTAGCTGTTTGGGGACAAACCTACTACCTAGCTCAGAATAGTAAAGCGGCAATAGATTAGCGTTCGGCAGCAGAGTGATTAGCTCTCCTTATGAACAGTTTAGCTAGTCCGTAAACCACTCACCGTCTGAGGGAAGGCTTCTCGGAGCGAGAAGAGTGTAAAGACTGAGGTGGGACGCGCCCGTCACGCACTGTATGCAGGAGTAAGCCCCGCCTCCTCTACGTCGCGTGCGTCGCGTCTCACAGCCAGTCACGGACTGGCGTAGTGAAATAAGGCTTCTGTGGAACCAGCGTGAGAGCTGTTCCCATATGTGAGATACCGAAACGAATGTTGAAAGAGAACACGTTTGAGAAGAAAGGTTTCAAAAAGATGAAAAATAACAGGAAGTAGAGCAAAGATCTAAACTGAGGACATCACACTAGGAGCAGGGTCTGCAGTCATGTGGCTCTTTAAAGACTCCAATGCGACTCTGATGCAGCTCTGACTGAAAATGAGGAATTTCACTAAAAATGTGTCATATATTCCAGTCTTGGCCAATCTAATCTTTCAAGACGTTTAAAAATATACTCAGTTATTTCTCTTGGTGTTGACATTTTATGCAGAAAGTGAAAGATTTATTAGTCAGATATTTTTAAATAGGACTACTTTGTCAAAAGTGTGAAGCTTCATCTTTTTGTCTTGTATTTCAGTTTCAGTTTCAGTTTCAGTTTATTTGTAGTTTCAGTCACATCACACCAATTTCATCCAAAAAAATTTTTTTTTTTTTTCAAAAACATAAATACATAAGGTTATGAGTGACCAAAACAGGCAGAAGCAAAAACATGCTTATGTGCCCATTTACCTACTTACATTTTACAAGTTACCTTTGTTTACATTATAAATAAAACATTCATGACTGACCCTCTCATATTTATAGTTTTAAATAACCTTCTAAGATGGACTGAGATAGTTTCTTTTTAAAATTTGAAAAAGTCATACATTCCTTTAATTCTTTTTTACTACTATTCCATAATTGAGGTCCAAGAAATGACAAACGTCTTTGACTAAGACCTTTTCTAACTTTTGGTAAAATAAATTTACAGTCATCTCTTAAACTATAATTAACATTTTGCAATTTAAAGTATTTTTGAACACCATCAGGTAGTACATTAAATTTGGCTTTAAACATAATTTGAAGAATCTTATAATTAGTAAGATCTGTAAATTTAATCAGTTTTGATTTAACAAATAAGGGATTTGTGTGGTCATAATATCCAGCTTTATGTATCAGTCGCAGAGCTCGTTTTTGTAATAAAATTATGTCATTAAGTAAAGTTTTATAAGTTGCACCCCACAGTTCAACACAGTATGTCAGGTAGGGAAGAATCAAAGTGGAGTAGATAATAAACAATGCATTATAATTGAGTAAGTCTTTAGTTTTGAACAATATACCAAGAGTTTTTGAAATTTTTGTCTTAATATAACGTATGTGTTGTTTCCAAGTTAATCTGGCATCAATAACAACACCAAGAAATTTTGTTTCAAATACTCTTTCAATTTCAATTCCATCAATTGTAAGTTTAACATTCTTATCGATTTCTTTTTTATTTCCAAAAATCATGAACTTTGTTTTAGATATATTGAGTGATAACTTATTAACATCAAACCACAATTTTAACAGTTTTAGTTCTTTTTCAGTTCTCTTCAACAGGTCTGATATTTTTTTACCAGAACAAACAATTGTTGTGTCATCTGCGAACATGATAAAATTAAAAAAATCTGAGCTATTACTTATATCATTAATAAATAATATAAACAATTTTGGACCAATCACAGAGCCTTGCGGTATACCACATGTAATAGGCCTGAAATCAGATACTGTATTATTTATTTGTACACATTGTTTCCGGTTTTCAAGATAACTTTTTAACCAGGAGAGGACTGTTCCTCTAATCCCATATTTTTCAATCTTTATTAATAATTGTCTGTGGTCAATTGTGTCAAATGCACGTTTTAAATCAATATATATACCCACTGAATATTCATCCTTATCCACAGCAGAGGTAACCTCCTCAATCATATTCATAATTGCATGTGTAGTAGTTTGTTTTTCCCTAAATCCATATTGTTGTTGATATAGCAATTTATTTTTTTCCAGAAAGATATCTAATTGTTTGACAAAAAGCTTTTCAAGAATTTTTGAAAATTGAGGAAGGAGAGAAATTGGTCGATAGTTTTCTAAAAGATGTTTATTTCCACTTTTAAAAATGGGTATGACCTTGGCCGCTTTCATGTCGTCAGGTACAACTCCATGAAGGAACGACTGGTTGCAAATATGAGTTAAGGGTTTAACAATGTAATCTATAACTTCTTTAATTATTTCCATATCTATTTGATTTATATCCATTGACTTTTTATTTTTGAATACTCTAACTACATCTTTCACATCCATTTCAGTTACTCCATGCAAAAACATTGAATTTACATTTGTTTTTATTTTTTTAAATACATTTTGGTCATTATTTTCATTGGTAATTTTTGAAGCTAGGGATGGCCCCATATCTACAAAATAATTGTTAAATTCTTCAACTATAATATCTAAATTTTCCAATGTTGTATTTCCATTTTGAAAATAACTTGGAAATTCTGTAAATTTCGATTGATTTGCTAATACTTCATTTATGGCACTCCAAGTCTTTTTTATATCATTTTTACTATTTTCAAATAAGTTATTGTGATAAGATTTTCTTTGTTTTTTTAATATTGAAGTTAATTTATTTTTATAGCTTTTATATGCACTCTCATTTTCACTGGTTCTATTTTTTAAGTATTTTGTATAAAGACTATTTTTCACATGGCACGATTTTTGTAGGCCATCTGTCATCCATGGCTTTCTTAAATTTTTCTTCTTTTGTTTTTGTTTATATCTTATAAGTGGACAATGATGATTATATAATTCTTGCCAGTTTGCCATAAAGGCAACATAGGCATCGTTTGGATTATCGACATACACACCTTCCCATGCACAATTTAGTAATTCTTCCTTAAAGGCTTCAATTCTTTCTGGTGTCCTAAGTCTTACAAAGTTATATATTGACTTTTGTTGTAATTTAGGTTTTATCATTTGACTATTGACAAACACAGGAAAATGATCAGTAATATCACTCAACAAAAGACCACTTTTAGTCATGTGATTATAATTTGTAAAAATATTATCTATGAGAGTAACACATTCTCCCACTATTCTAGTTGGTTTATCAATAACAGGTCTTAATCCATAACTAAACATCTCGTTTAAGAAATTATTAGTTAATGTATGCGACTTCCATTTTAATAAATCTATGTTGAAATCTCCACAAACAAAGACAGATTTCTTATTACTTAATTTTCCTAATACATTTGGTAATTGTTTAATAAAAAGATCGATGTGTACTCCAGGTGTTCTATAAATACAACATAAAAATATACTTTGATCTTGGTCTGTTTTTATACGTATTGTCAAACTTTCCATTACATCATCTATGACAACGCTCTCAATTTTCTCAGAAAAATATTCCTTTTTTACATAAAAAGCAACACCACCACCCTTTTGTTTTTCTATTTGCATTATAGAAATCATATCCCTCTAACATAAATTCTTCATTAGAATCATCAATTAACCAAGTCTCTGTTATAGCAATGACTTGAAATACACATTTTGATGAATTTAAACATGTTTTAATTTGTTCGAAATTCGCTCTAAGACTCCTACTATTAAAAGAAATAATCGAAAACCCTGTCAAATCTAGATATTTGAACTGGTCCTCAGAGTAATATGAAGCATTTGTGCTGTATAAATTAAATATTTGTGTTTCCGGATCAATGTCAATATCAAAATCAGTGTCCTTTTCAGCATGTTTTAAATAACTTAAATCTAGCTCATTATAGCATACTTCAGCATTATTATCGTCATACTCATCATCATACAAATTTACATTTGGAGCATTTACTACTTTACTAGCCATCCTTTAAAATAAGATGTCAAAATAAAATTTTTTGGCTTTGTACATTATAATCAAATGTATGCAGGTGTTTTCAACATACCATATACAGTACAGTCCTGGTGCTCCACATCATTTGTATTTATCCAGATCTTTTAAGTTTTTAATCATTACTGGTCTTCCTTGTTCTTGTCCATTTGGTTTGATGTAGACCTTTCCATTTCTTGTCCACGTGGAGTGAATTTTTTGTTGCTTTCTCAATAGACGTCCATATTTGGCTATTTCACCATTTTTCTTTGTTAGGTGTTCATTTAGATAGATTCCTGTACCTCTCAGCTTTTTTGATTGTTTCAGTAGCTCAACTTTGTGTTTGAGGCTACTGAACTGTATCACAACAATTTGCTTATTGTTGAAATCCTTTTTAGGAAATGTATAGCAAGTAGATATATTTTCTTTCTCCAACATGATATTCTTGTTACTGAAGAAATCCAGAAGTTGTTTCTCCAAAGTTTGAAGTTCTTCACTAGGAGCATCTGCGCCTTCATTTAGCCCAGCTGCTGCCCTAGCATAGCTTCGGTACTTTATGTCCAGTCCAGTGATTAAAACATCCCTAGACAAAGACTGTTGCTCCATGTCATCAAGTCTCATTTCTAGAAGTTCAATTTTTTTGTCCTTTTCAATTATCTTCTCTTTCAACTCCCGCACCTCTTCCATGAGCTTGATAATGGTTGTTTGTTGCTGTCCAATTTTACTGATCTCTTGACTCATAAAATTTAAAGATTTTTGATTTCTTCAAATTCCTCAGACATCTTTTTGGTTACTGTCGGCATCTGGTTGACTTTTGTGGCCACAAAAATTATAATTCAGGTAACTTAGATGAACTGCTCTGAGATAAATCCTCATGCAGGCTTGTGGAGGCCTTACTTTTGGTGCTCTCAAAATACCTTCTCTCGTGTTGAATCTTGGTGCAATATCCCCAGAAAAGGAACCAGCGACATTACTGTGCAAACAGCAAAGTAGCTTTCCAGATAGATGGCATTAGATTCTGTGGATTTTTGCTGGATTGTGGAGAGACTTTGAGCAGGCAGATGCAGTAGCAGCCATCTTGACAGCCTCACTTATGTGTGTTAATAAATGCATATTGTTATATATTGTTATAAGTCGTGGTTCTTACTGACTTTAATTTTTTTATTAATCATGCCATTCCAACTCTTTTGCTGTTAGGTTGCAGATCTCTGGGAGATGAGGATGTTCTAAATTTTCTTACAAGAAAAACTTTTTTATGACCCTGCAAAGATATATTTAAGTTCTTGTGGATTTTTGTTTCTGATGTTAAAAAAGCCTGTGACAATAGAGGAGTTTTGGCCCATTTTATAATTTGCTAGACAACTTCCAAGTGAGATGTTATAATATTTAAACAGGAATTATATCTTTTATCCTAAAAAATAGCTAAACTGTGATAATAGCTAATCTTAACTATAAGGATTTTAACTTTGGTTCAGTGAAATGAGCTGTTCAATGTGTCATAGGCCCTTTGATAATGGTTTTAAAAATAGAAAACTATTGACCCTATTTTGTCCCGCCCACTTGGCTTGGAAATGCACTTCTTGTTTAGCTCTGTTAAGGTAGCTAACGTGTTTGTTTGTCTGTCTTGTAGGGCAATTTTAATTAAATATAATGACAGTTAAAATAAACCCATAGACTGAAATCTACAGGCTAAATGCAGCTAAACAGGAAGTGCACGTCCTAGAAAAATAGGCGGGACAAAATAGGGTTAATAGCATCTAATAATAAATAAAGCAAGCAAGCAAAAAGACAAAAAACAACAAAAAAGTAATTCAGTGAAACACACCTCAAAACTCGTCACAGCCAGCTGTGACAAACCGTCCACATATGGTCCCAGAACTTTGTGCTCCCGAACCTTCAGCGACTGCCGACTTCTGAAAAGCATGAACAGCAGACATAAAATATGACTATCACAGTAATGAGTGAACATAAAGAACAACAGAGAAAAAAATACTGCCAAATCAGCAAATAATGTTGTTTGGTGTGGCAAAAACCGCAGGAGGTGATTCAAAAGAAATATGTCTTTCATTTTATATTTAAGTAATTGCTTCATAACTCAAGAAAATACAAAGAATTATAAAAAGAACAGCGGCAGCAGAACAAGAAAATGTGTATTTGTTCCTCGAGGTTTGCAGAAGTGATGACAATTAAAAAAGGCAGTGCTGAAACTGCCTGTAAATGTCATAATGATGTTCAACTATTGCATGAATGAACACTAAAATGAATCTGTAAACTGAGCAATTTCTGATCTTTTTTCGTCTTTTAATAATTTAAAGGTTGTATGGAGGATTTTTCAAATCCAACAGCTGTTTGCTGTTTTTCAAATGATGCACATGTGTTTCTCCTCCCAGGGCCACGCCCTTCACTGCAACTGGGCCAATGAGTTACTTAGGAACACTGAGGGTTTGCTTGACAAGTTTGCAGTCCAATAGATAACGAGGTACCTCGTTATCTATTGGTCAACGTTTACTGGCCTCATCATGTCCACAGTTTATATATTTTTATAATTATTTTTTGTTTAGCATAAGTACAAGGCTGTTACAAATCTATGCAACTGTTTTTGACCAAGACTGAAAACAAACAATTTTTGAAAATCTTCCATACAACCTTTAAATGGTGTATACAATAGACATTTATTATCAACCACACTAAACATCATAAATCTGCAACAAAACACCATTGTCACACAGTCGACAGTTAAACGGCTGCTCCTTTCTGTGTCACTAACATGTGTCTCTGAGCAGCGCCCAAACCCCCGTCCATAACAGACACCCTCTCCAAGTCTGAGCAATCTTCCCTTTCATGACGAAATCAAGTATCTTGTTATATTTTGGGATTTGTCCCCATGACAAAAGCTAAACAATACTTCTTAAATCCACCAGATGAACTCCACTGTGACACTTGACTTGGTTGTTTAAGATAAATTAACTTACACCTCATTAGCCTCAACAAATCCCTAATAAAGACTAAGTAGTTACTAAGCCTTAATACACTTTTGTAATTGTTATTAATTACTTTGGTCATGATAAACTAGTTCTTTATTAATGTTGTTATTATAAAGCATTACCATATTACAGCTGAAAATTAGTTTTCAGTGTCCCATCTAATAATACAGTGTTTTGTTCCCAAAATTGAGGAAGTGTTCTTGTTCATAAAGCATTGAGTTAGCATCTGCTAGATTACCGACATGGCTCAACATGTGTTGGTTTGGGCTGGGCGATTTAGCCAAAAATCCTAATTGCGATTTTTTTCCAGGAAATATTGCGATTGCGATTTTTTGCGATTTTCTCCCACAGCATAAAGACAAGAGCAAAAGTAACACAAAATCAACAGTTTATTATAGAATTTTAACATTTTGCTAGAAATGTACTTGTGAAATGATTTTTGGCTAAATTAGATCCAGTGTTGGGTGTAACTTAGTTACTGTAATTACATGTTTGAGTAACTAGTAGTGTAACTTAGTTACTGTGAAAAGACTTGTGATTAAATTACAGTTACTAACAAAATACTCTTATTCACTTTTAAGTAAAAAAATAAATCTACAAAAGTGATTTATTGTCTGAAATAAAACAACAGAGACACAGATCTGCAGCTGGAACAGTGCACAGATTCAGAATCATTTTAATATTGATTTTATTACTGAATTTAAATCTAAGCAACTCTTTTGTTGTTTGCCTTTGTTTAAATGCCAATGATACAATTTTAAATCCCATTTTTGATTGACGTTTGCAATAATGCACACAAAGTAATTCAAAACTAAGTTGGGGCAAAACTATTGAGGCAATAACTATAGTTTAGCTAATTACTTTTTCAATGCATTTCCCCCAACACTGATTAGATCAACAAGATTAATTAACTCATTTAATTATGAAGGTGGATAAAACTATATAGGCTATAGCCTAACCAGCTCTGCTTTTTACAGACATGAACCAGTTATACTGAACTTGTGCAAATTCATTCACTGTTTATTTTTATTTAAGTTCAAATACGTGATATCTGTAACTTATATTTCATTCCAGAGCTACTCAGTGTAAAATGGGCTTTCATGTCCAAACTATGGGGGCGATCTTGCCCCTTTAAGACTTCCCGCTTAGACCGGTTAAGACAGTTATTCCTCTGTTGGCCTCTAGTGCGCTCTCTCCAAGAGCTACGCCGTGAGTGCAGCAGGTGTGGTGCCCGCCAGATGTGTGGGGTACAATTTCATTCAGTGAACGGCCTAGACGTGTCATGTCTGTGACACGTGAGCAGTGCATTAATATCACAGCAAAAGTTACTACAAGAGCTTCAGTTTGGGAAAAAGTGTAATAATAGAAATGTATTGGTAAAAGTCTATTCAAATGACAAACTTTAACAACTTTGTCTAAAAAAACGTATTTTCTTTTACATAAAGCCTGTTGACTTCATATAAAAAAGACTTAGATTATAGAGTGAACATGAGACAGTGTTAAGTGTGAATGCAGCTCTGCCCACGACAGAGCAGAGAGATAAAGCAGGAGAGCACGGTGCTGCGTGAGGTCCGGCCCCTTCAGCGCTTTTTGGGTCAGCGCGGGTCGCGGCCACGCGCACCAGGCCGCTGGACGTTTCTGACCAGAGGCTGTCAATTTTACGGCGGTGACCACTGTGAGTGAGCACGAGGAAGAGCGCGGAACCGTTTGGCACAGTCTGGACCAGAGCCCCGCGCTGTGCTTTACCTGGACCACGGCGCGCATCCAGAGAACCGACCCGAGGTGGACACAACCCTGCGCTCGTCTGTACAGGGGCTGCAGACGCGGTCACACACGAAAGACCCTCCGCTCGAATCACACCGGGACCGGGAGCCTGCTTACCGGCAGTTGTCTCATTCAAAAGGATTATAACGAGGACACGCTGCTGCTTTTTTCATAAACTTTTCACGCACGGATCAAGATTCTCAGGTAGGTCTTACCACGAGCATCGGATCATTTTTATTATAAGTTTAGGTCGACACAACATTGTATTGTTAAAACATATAGAACAAAGTCTGACTAAAAAGTGAATCCATTTTATTTTACAAATATATTGCCTAATTCAATAACTGCATTTAACGTGGCTTTTTCTAACTACATAACTGACAAAATTAGAATTGATGGCAAAATATGATTATTATTATTATTTCTTATTTCCAGTGAACTTCTTGCACTGCTCCACGGTTATGTTCTGCAGGTTCACTGATTGAACTGGCATCAGACAAAGCAGAGCAGCCGTGCCACGAGCTGGAGCTGCTCTCTGGAGCTCATAGCGGCCAACACAGAGAACTCTTTGCGCTTTGCGCTTAAGTATAAGACCGGCAGGGGCAAAATCGCCCGGCACGTGTGTTCCCCTTTAACTTTACGCACACGGCTCTCGGCTGCTGCTGCTGCTGCTGCTTCTGCTTCTCCTTCTCCCCCTCTCCGTCTCAACTACTCGCTCACTCATCCCCCGCTCCACAGACAGGACAGAAGGCGGGACGATTACCTGTCCCTGTCCACGCAGAGAACCGGAATGCTCCGTGTTTGGAATTAAATAGTTTATCCTTCGTCTGGCAGCGCGTCACCGCGGACTACTTCATGTTCCAGCGCGGACTCGTATGAGCCTGGTATTGTCATTACATGTCGTTGATCTCATGAGCACACGAATTACAGAGAGAAAAGTGAAGCACAAGCACACGGAGGTGTCGGTGGAGCGTAACATGAAGCTGCAGACCGGAGGCGCTGCAGTCACACGGCCGCACTCACACGCGGCGCTTCAATTACTTCCAAAACAAAACGCACGTGGGCAATAATCGCACGTCTCTGCGATTACATAATCGCGTCTTGTCATATCGCGATATAATCGCAAATGCAATTAATCGCCCAGCCCTGTTGGTTTTCTAAAAGTTTTAAAACGCTCTTCTAAGCTTATCTTGATCAAGAATTATGAAGCTCAGAATGAATTAAGCAAGTGAATAAAACATGTGGGCTGCTGTAGAAAAGTCTAAAACTGAATATCTCTGTTTGTTTACATTACTACGATGGAACCTTTAGATATTGCACATTTCCTGAACCTTCAATGCGGCGTTCATAGTATTAATGTAAGTTTTGATATGTTTCCCACCCCTGTCGAGCACCCAAACCCGTCCTCCACCCTTATCTCCCTCTCTGAGCCTGAGCACCCTCCCGAACCGTAAAACAAAGAATGCCCCAGTGTCAGAGGATGATGTGAGCAGGAAATGAACAGACAGGGCTTTCTCTTTTCCTACAGCTGCTTTCTGTTCACAGCCTGGATTTATTTAACCAGATATTTAAACAAGTCAAACCAAAATCTGCTTTTAAAATTCACTTCTAAACTTTGATCAAACATGAGGAAACTGGAGAAATCTGGATTGTACTGCATCAAAAAACATTAGCATTTACCCTTCAAATGTTTTTGCTTAAACACCAAACCACAATGCAGTTTTGTTTTACGCTTTTAGGACTGAACAATATTGACAAAAATGTATATTTAAATATTGTTTTTTAGCATATCCCCATGGTGATATTATGTCAGTGCAAAAGAAATGTGTTAAACATGTCTTCAAGATGTCATAAGTCCAACTGAAAAGGCAAAAGCCACTGTTTCTTCAGTTTAATTGCCAAACATAGTGAATAGTATTGGACAGTAAAATATTGTCAGACAAATGTGAAATATGACCCACTTGTATCCTTAGTTGAAAATCTGCATCATCCTCTTTTAATTGGTTCTTTTTGTTTTGTTATTCACTGAAACAATCTTCACAATATTATCTAAAATGTTATTTATTACCCACCTTAGACTTTTCTCCTGTTTTTAGTAAATGGACAAAAAATATGACGGAAGCTGGACATTGTTTAAATGACTTAGAGCAGCAATTAGTATTGTTGTTGTTTTGCTTTCGTGTATGATCAATGACTAAATAATAACCAAAGCTTGTAATATAACGCTAAGTTTTTTTTCAAAGTGACATTATAGAGAACTGAAAGTTTAAATCTAGATTACACCTACCCTTTTGGATCCAACAGGTCGCGAACTTTCTCATTGTAGATTTCCATGTATGAAACCTCCACCTTAAAGTTATGAGCCTCGTTCTCCTCCTTGTGGACCCTCTCGAAGAGCGAACAGCAGAGTCTCGGGATGAGGCCCGGCTGCTCACTGTTCCCCATCATCGAAAAGGATTTGCCCGAACCTGTGAGAGGACAATAGTTTTAATTTGGCAAAATTTATGTAAAAACAAAAATATTGTAACAGAGGTGAGTAGTATATTTACTTCAGTTAAAAAACTGTACTTCTGTAAATAATTTTGACACACAACTTTTTTTTTGAAGTAGCAGTACTCTTGATAACGTGTATCTAGTGCTGTAGTCTTTTACTCATTTAGTCGATTAAAAGGTTGATGGATTGTTAGTCTTTTAATTAGATTATAAGGATTCATATTGAACAGCAACAAAAAGTAGCAACTTTAGCTGAAAATTTAGGAGAAACATTGGTCCAATGTGCCTTTTTACAAAAACTCACTGTTTCCTATACATTTTCAGTATAAATTGTTGTTTTTGCATAAACTTCATAGTCTGTTTGGTTTAGATATATGGCCAGATAAGAAGATATTTATAGCTTTAGATATTTTGCCGTGCCCCCTTTTTAGTCGACTAATTGGTCGATGGGACTTGTCCTATTCCATTTCTTTAGTTGACCACAGTTCTACTCTTCTCACTTTAAATATTATATTTAAGCAGATACTGTGGTCCCGGGGGGGTCCTGAGTCCTGTGCAGTGTCCCATTCAGCTGGACTGTGGCAGACTAAATGTGACTGCTGAAAAGTCTCCTAAAGGAGCCTTTGTCCCTTTTTTCCTAATTTTTATCTCAAATATTTCGTATCCTGTTATTGGTATATAAATTTTTTTTTTTTATCTGTATTTTTGTTTGTTTTTTTGTGATTGCGTCTGACTGTTCTTATGATTTGTTCCTCCACAATATTTTCAATTAAACAAATTTTGTCAATGTCAGAAAAAAAGTCCATAAGAAGAATAATATAATAAAAAAGTGAACGAGGCCCATTGTTTTTCTAGTAACTTTACTCTTGCTTATGTACAAATTTTGGCAATTCTCACCTCTGATAGTGAACTAATGTCCTTGAAATATAATAAGCTGCACTGTATGCTATTATCTATTAACAAATTGAGATTAAAACTTTAAGACATTAGATGTGTATTGGACTTACTGAGGTTTATTGTGAACATTTTACTCAAAAACAGGATGCAAGGTCAAGTAGTTAACTTTAAGTGATGAGAAAAACATGAGCTTAAAGATCTCTTTAAGAGGCAACAAAAATGCCAGACTCCCTGTTCATTCAAAGCTTGTCCTGTGTCAGGTACATGAACAAATAATCAATGTTTATTTGATTTTGTTAGCAGTAATCAACTTCAGAAATTATTGACCAACTAATGATATGTCCTGGAAATAGCTAGGTTGACTAAAGAAGGCAGTATGGTCAAACATCTCTCTATGATCTTACCATATATCTGACACAAACAACGCACAAATGACAAAAATTACTGCAATATTTTTATACTGAAAAGCACTAGAAAACAGTGTATTTATTTGTTCTTAACTTTCAGCTAATTCACTCATTCATTACATCTTGTTTCTGCCATTGTCTCTATAAAGTAAATGAACAAATTTATTATTTACAAAACACGATTAAAATATTCGGTAGTAGTCTAAATGACCAAAGGCAAACAGTTCTAGTACGTGCTCTAAAAACAGTAAGAAAGAACAGAAAAATAAAAAAAGGTTTTAGAGAACATCGCTGGCTATGTGCGCTACTTGGTCGCAGTGCCTTGTGCATGTTGTTACTTTTGTGGTGCCGCTGCCTTGCTTATATCGCGTTACAGCCTGGCAGCTGAGGCGCTGACGTAGGACGCTACAGACTTGGGATCGCGCGGGTCAATGTTAGGGTCATGTCGGTATCTGCGGCTCGGGCTATGTCGAGCGCGCGCGTGGCGACGGTATGTATTGTATGAAGTCGCATTGCCTTGGGTTGTCCTGTGGGGAATGAGCTACGCCGCATAGCGGGGCTTGCGTTATTTCCGCGATGCTGGTTAATCGGCGCAGAATGAGTCTTAAGCTCAGGCCGGGGGTTAAATCTGCATTGTGTAAGTCTACCGGCTGCCTCGGCATATTTAAGAATACTTTTGTTCGGTGGCTCTTGTGGTGAGTTGAAATGGGTACGAGAGATGGGGTTGCGGCTGTTTGTGGTGTTGAGGAATTAAAAATATCATTACATGTGCACGTTATCGGAGGGCTCTGTTTACTG
>CM076413.1:9433795-9696352 GCA_038363315.1 Mugilogobius chulae | reverse complement strand
AACCCAAAGATTGTTGTTGCCAGGTGGGTTCAACCTAAATTCGTCGTGAAAAAAGGCATGAAAACCGTGTAAGGGAAAAGTCAGAAAGACCAAAATGAAACATGGAAAAAAGACAAAACAGTAAGAATGACTGAAAGAAACAAAACGAAAAATTGAAGGAAAGAAAAAGTGAAAGGAGAAAAGAAAGAAAAAGAAAGAAAGACAAAGTATTAAAAAAAAAGAAAGACAGGAGAAAAGAGAAAAAATGAAGACAGAAAGAAAGAAACAAAGAAAAAAAGAGGGAAAGAAAGACAGAAACAAAGAAGAAAAACAGAAGAATGAAGGAAAGAAATGGTAACCGAAAAGGAAGAAAAGAAAAAGAGACAGGAAAACAGACAGACAGAAAAAAACAAACAAAGAAGCAAAAAGAATGCTTCCACTTGAGGCCCAAATCTTTCTTCCGACAAATAATAATTATTAGTGTAATAATTAAAGTGCATAATATTATGGTTAGTTTTCTAGTAAATCGTAGTGAATATTTAGGTAACATTTTTTTGGTGGAAAGTTGAATCGTTTTTGTCATGTTTAGTCTATTTTGATTTTGTTTATAATTTACTTCCTGGTTTATGTTCTGTTAAGGGTCTTTCACACCAAGCCGAGGGTCGCCCGTCTGAACCAGTTTGGCAACTTTTGCCGACAGGCGGCTCACGTGTGTTTGGTGTAAATGGGTTTGTCGGGGGTCAGAGGAGCGGAGCAAGTCGTGGAGACGAGTTTTTGAAGACTTGCAAGTAAAGTCGGGTGTCGCCAGTTGCCGCAAATGCAGCTGTTGATTGGCCCGTGGTCACAGGGGAACCAGTGAATCAGTGCGCAGGAATATAGTGCGGAAAAACCGAAAAAGACACTTACGGAAAAAAACAGTATTTAGCCGAGCATGGATTGTTGTTATTTACACGGGGGTCAAACGGGACGTAACTACGAAGGAGAATGACTAGTATTTGGATCGAGGAAAACACGAGGGAGTTACGGGACCGCAGTACGAAGGCTGCTGTGGAGGGAAATACGAGTTGAGCTTAATCCGTGAGGTAAGACTAGAAACATCTGTTTGCCGTCAAATGACAACTACTACTCTCGTGCAACTAATGTTTCGTCATTTTCGTCAAGCGTTACATCACGCGCATGCTCACTCTGCATTTGTTTGGCGACTGTTGGCTGTTGGATCGTGTTTGTCTGAATGTTCTTTCACATCGGTGCGCCCCATAGAAACCGTGAACAGACCCTGCGTTGCTCCTCCTACCGACAGCGACTGGGGGTTGTGTTGGTGTGAAATACCCTTTAGAATTCTTTTATAGAAGACACACATATAGGACATGTAACCTAATCAAAGAGTACACAAGGACAGTATAACACCACACCGCCACGTCACAGTCTGGAGAATTTCAGTCCAGACTTCCCACAACAAAAAGTCAAATTGAAAGAAAAGTACAAATCATTTCACCGTCACGTGTCACTTGCGATACTTCCACCTTGACTCACTGCAGTGGGAAAAGAAACTGCAGCTTTGACTCAAGTGGAACTGTTTTTGTGGGACGCAACATGTGAAAGTGAAAGTAAACTCATAAACTCAGAATAGACAGTTTGGTGTGATAGTCCTAGTTCTTTCTCTCTCTCTCTCTCTCTCTCTCTCTCTCTCCACATTCTCTTCATTTTGACTGCTCTCCACTTCTTCGTTTTTCTCTGTTCCTCTTCTCTTCCTCTTCCCTCTCTCTTCTCTCTCTCCCTCCCTTTCCCTCTCTCCTCTGTCCGTCCTTGTGGCCTCTTTCGCCTCCTCTTTCTCTCTGTCCCCTCTTCTCTCTTTCAATCTCTCTCTTCTGCCCATCTTCGCCCACCCCTCTCTTCCCGTCCTCTGTCCATCCTCGCCACCACTCTCCCTCCCTCTCTCTTTTCCTCTCTCTTCTGCCCATCCTTCCTCTCCCTCTTCTGTAGATCCTCGTGGCCTCACTTTCCTCTCTCTTCTCTATCTTTTTCTCTCTTTCTTCTGTCTATCCTCACGACCTCTGTCTCTCTCTCTTCTTCTCTCTCTCCTCCTTCTCTCTCTTTTTTCTGTCCATCCTCGCGGCCTCCCTCTATCTCTCTCTTCTTCTCTCTCTCTCTCCTCTCTCTCCTCTGTCCATCCTCCCTCTCCTCCCTCTCTCTCTTCTGTCCATTCTTATGGCCTCCTTCTCTCTTTTTCATTCTCTCGTCTGTCTATTCTCGTGGCCTCCCTCTCTCTTTTCTCTCTCTTCTGTCCATCCTCCCGACCTCTCTCTCTCCTCTCTCTTTTCTCTCTCTCTCTCTTCTGTCCATCCTCGCAGTCTCTCTCTGTCCTCGCTCTTCTTTTTTCTCTCTCTCTTCTGTCCATCCTCCCTCTCTTCTTTTCTCTCTCTCTCTTCTGTCCATCCTCGCAGCCTCTCTCTCTCCTCTCTCTTCTTTCTCTCTCTCTCTTCTGTTCATCCTCACAGCCTCCCTCTCTCTTCTTTTCTCTCTCTCTCTTCTGTCCATCCTCGCAGCCTCTCTCTCCTCTCTTCTCTCTCCTCTCTCTGTCCATCCTCAGCCTCTCTCTCCATCTCTCTCTCTCTTCTGTCCATCCTCGCTGCCTCTCTCTCCTCTCTCTTCGTCGCTCCTCTTCTGTCCATCCTCGCAGCTTCTCTCTCCTCTCTCTTCTTTTCTCTCTCTCTCTCTTCTGACCATCCTCGCAGCTCCTCTCTCTTCTTTTCTCTCTCTCTCTTCTTCTTCTCTCTCTTTCCTCTGTCCATCCTCTGTCTTCTTTGCCGAGGTCAGCGCAGGTTTAATTGATTTCTCCTGGTTGCGTTTTGCGGCCCGCTCTCCATGGGAACTGCTAATTGTGCGTCCCGGGTGGGCACTTGGAGAGGCGCGCAGACGTGTCCCCCTCGCTCCTCTGGGACACCCCCCCCCCCCCCCCCCCTATCTCTCTCTCTCTCTCCCTCACAAGCTGAGCCAGAATCTGACGTCTTCTTCACCATCTGGACACCGCGTTAACTAATAAACACATCACAGGCAGCGCGGAAATGTGTGTGCGCGCTGAAGGATCCACGCACGTTATACAGGAGACACATTAGCTGAGTTTTTGGGGCAAAACTTAATCAGAGGTCGCTATAGTCTGTGATTTGACTTGATGAAATGGACTGAGACTTGAAGATCAGTGGGACTTAAACTTGGACTTGGAGCGCTGGGACTTGAGAAGACTTGATGCTTCTTTAACTTTTTATTAACAAACTGCAACATGTCCCTCCTCACTTAAATTCTTGTGAACAGGAATATGTTTTAAATGAGGTAATTTATCACAAATCTTGCAGACATGTGTAGACATTTCTTTGGGTTTAATGGCTAAGTTTAGGTCTGAAGTTACAAATATGATAGTAATT
The DNA here is from genome assembly GCA_038363315.1 of Mugilogobius chulae. Classification (NCBI taxonomy): domain Eukaryota; kingdom Metazoa; phylum Chordata; class Actinopteri; order Gobiiformes; family Gobiidae; genus Mugilogobius; species Mugilogobius chulae. The sequence goes on along the minus strand of CM076413.1, from coordinate 9,692,951 downwards.
CATAGAAATTTACTGATGCAGCAATGCTTAACATACATATAGATAAATATCAGGCTCATCCTCTACCAACCCTTCACACATCATACCAGACGAGATGTGGATGGAGTGTCCTAGCCAAGTATTGCCCAGGACCAACTTAGCTTCTGAGATCTGACAGGATTAGGGTCTGACCTGCTCAGAGCATAAACCTCCAACATTGCCAGCCAGGAGAGCAACTTACAAAAGAAAATATTTCCGTGATTACATGAAATCACAGTTAAATGGGCGACAGATGGGTCCCTAATTGAAAAATGACCCATTCAGTAACAAATACAGATTTAGTATTAAAGTGTATATGTAGGATCTAAAATCCTTTGTTGAGTAACTCAGCAGGTGGCAAAGAGCTACAGAATGGAGACCACTAACTCCTGCCGTACACTGAGTGTGAATCCTGCAAGACTTAAAAAAAGCTTTATGTCAATTTGTGTGCGGAAAGAATCCATAGAGAGTCTATTTTTCACAGCGGTCTGATGCGACTTTCAAGTCATAATAAGAGCATTCTTGCAGGAATCCACGTAAATTCATGCGACTTTGAGCAAATGGACCGCAGTGGACTGGAGCTGGTGTACAAGGCAAACTTGTGTCCCAACCAAACTCGCCTCACAGTCAGTGTAGGCTAGGTAACTCACACGTTGTGTTTATAACTAACAATCCTCACCTTGTGATAGGTGAGGATAGGTGGTGCTTGTCTCCCTCTGTGACAAGCACCAGAACAAAGCTGATGAATCTTGATCTCACTCAAATGCACATGTATACAATCTAATTTGTCCTTTTTTGCTTTGTATGTTAAGCATTGTTTTCCCAGTTCGTTTCTATGGTGGATGTAAAAAATGTGTTATTATTTATGAATATTAACGAAATCCAAATCTCAACCAACTTCAGTCCCAGTTCTAAATTGACCCACTTTTGTAGCTTCAAACCTAAACTTAGCCGTTAAAACCAAAGAAAAAGTCCCTATGTGACCCAAACACCTGCTATAAGACAAATAGTGTCATTTGAAGCTATTTCACGCTGTGAAAAGCGTCACATAGAGTCGCCGTTTAATAAGCACGCAAAAATGATATGCCAATACCATGTCGTGGCAAATATACATATTTCAGTGAGACTGTGTTGGAAACAACTTGTATTTTTCACATTGTGGGTCATTTGAAATAAAGTAAAACCAGTTTGTCCGTGTATAGATTTTTCAAATACAGAATAATAAGTCAGGCAAAAACAAAACTGCTCATAATAATAATTTAGACAGTGGACCAGACCAGGTGGTAATAAAATCCTCAAACGGCTATGACAAAAGTGATTTCTTTGATTTGTAAATTGCCCTGAGAGCTGCTGTTAACCTGCTCCACACCAAAGACCTTCCTCTCCACCTGCCTCATCCTCACCTCACCTCACATCCCCTCTCTCTGTAGCCCCGCCCCCTCCTTCAGCCGGCCCCTCCCACACTCCCCGTCGCCCCCGGTGACAGTGACAGAAGTGCTTAATTGCCGTCTTCATTAGCGTCTCCATTGTGTGTGTGTGGAAACCCTGGGCTGGCTTTGGGTGGGGTGCTGCAGGCAGGTGGGGCTCTTCTTGGGTGCAGTGTGGGTGTGTGGGTGGGGTGTCATTTTTCAACCCCTCTGTCATTAACCGCTAATGACGGGATGATTTTGCAGATGAATGTGGGAGTACGTCTTGCTCACAAATGTTTCCGGCTGGTATTAATCAAAGGCATCAGAGAGAGAAGAGGAATTAGCAAAACAACACGTCGGAGCTGAAATGTCCGTAATCCGTCATTGGGCCCTGAACTGGCGCCGGAGCAGGGCTGACGGAGCGTGTCACGTTGACAGTTTGACAGACGGCGGGGATTAAGACGCTCAGAATGTCAATTGTGTGTAAAGTTAGAAGACAACAATACAAATGAATAGAGCGCCTCGTTCATGTTAAGACAATACAATGAAGATGGCTGCTTTAAAGCGAAATGTAGGCAGAACTTTTTTTTTTTATCAGTTTGCTTTTCCAATATAAAGGTTTTTATTTGGAAACAAGAGCATTGTCCAATTCACTCCTAAAGACTATTTGATATTTAATTAAATCCACGCGGGTGCACATCAGCAGTGTGGCTAGTAGTGATGCGCGGGTCGACCCGTAACCCGCGGGACCCGCGGTCAGCCCGCGGGTTCGGGCGGGTCGGATAGCACAATTTAAAGAAGTGGGTCGGGTGCGGGTGGGTCGGGTCTAACCCATGTTCAAACGCTCGTATGCTTTGGCTTCAAGTGACGTGAACGTCAGTCCAATAAGCCTCATGTCAAGCACGTTAATTCTGTTTAACATAGACACAACTTATGCGTTCTGAGCTTAGTTTATTTAGGTTACTGGCTATAAAACAGAAAGAAAGATGGACAAGAGTTCAACTACAAGTAGAACGTCGTTCTGTGGAGACGGGGCAGCGACGTTCGACTCAGTCATAAACACATAACTACACAATGCTCCAGCCTGAACTTCATCATTGTAAACTAAACGGAAAGAGTCAAATCCTCACTTGGAGAAACGTCCAGACTCCAGAGCATGTTGACGTTTAAATAACCCTCGCAAACAAGCTTTTTACTCACCGTGAATGTCTGACGAAGAAGTCTGACGAGGTCCACTGTCCAGGTGAAGCTTAAAATTCGTATCTGTCTGACGGAGATTAATCCAGTTGTTCGTATCCACATCACAGTACATCACAGGGCTTTGCAAAACCACGGTAAAGTCCGCTGTTCTGTTTCTTTCCGCTTAAAATCCCGACGCATTGTCTAATCCACGAGTAAATTCAGTCTGCATTTGCGTTCTGCGAGCAGCGGCCAAAAACATGCTCAGTAAACAGCCGCTGAAGTCCGTAGATGCCGCTTCCTGCTGCTGACATAATCTTATCGTTTTGAGCGCTACGAAAACAACTTTCTCTCCAAAATAAGTCCATGAAAGTCGTCCATGTTTTCTTCCGCTGCTGAACTGTAAACAACCCGGCTCTCACAAAGATCGTGTATGACGAGAAGAGGAGTTACTCTGTACAGATAAAAGTGTATGTGCTCATTTCAGACAAACGTACCCGCGGAGGCCGCAGCTCGCAAAAAACAACGTTTTATGCAGTTTTAATTTTTGCGGGTTCGGGTTGGGTCGGGTCCTGAAATTTAAGCACATTTTTCGGGCCGGGTTGGGTCGGGCTGAATTTTAAATCGGGTCGGGCGGGGCGGGTCCCAAAAAAGCTGACCCGCGCATCACTAGTGGCTAGAGTTCTGACTACTGTGGGTTCGAGCCAAAATCAACAGCTCATTATTTCTCTGGATAGAAGGTGTTTGCATGTTCCAGAAAAGTTTCCAGAAAAAACATAAATATACACTCTTAAAACAGATGTGTTGCATTTTTACACAATTCTTTTACACAATTCTGAATAAGTGTCGACATTTTTCTGTATAAACTAGCGTAATACATGTTGTGTTAACCTGTATAGCCAATCACATTGCAGGACGCATAGCACATACTTGTTTTAATTATGTTGCAGAACAAACAACTAGTGTAGTAGTCAAGACCGCAATAATCGATACTAAGACTTGCTCTAGACCACAAGATCTCGAGACCGAGACAAGACCAAGACCGTTTGAAACAACATATCTGTGTGTTCATCTATGAACCAATGAGATTGTAGGACACACAACAACATAAAATAGCTATACAGTAGTAGTTGGCTTGGTGGTTAAGTGGACAGCATGCGTGTCTCACAACATACAGATCCTCAGGTTCCATTCCCGTGTCCCCCAAACCCACAATGACATGAAGTTCTTTGTTAAAAGTGGTCAAGCACAGTATATAATGAAATAGAGAAGAGTAAGTGACAGATTTTAAATATGCTGAATCATTTAACACATTAAATGTGTTAAACACAGTCACAATATTAAAATCAACCCATGTTGCTGTGTCCTTAACTAGACACACAAATGTACAACGGAACATCAAAAACCTATGATAAGCATGTTGTCACACCTTTTTTTACGTCACTGTGTTAACGGCTCCGTTTAGGCTTCAGGTTACTAAAATGGGTAGGTTTAGGTCTGAGGCTTCGTTAAACCCAAAAAAAATTCAACATAATTTGTAAAAAAAAAAAAAAAAAAATGTGAAAACGTGCTTACCGTACGTTTTTGATATTTTGTTGTCGATCTAGGTTTTCTTCAGACTCTGTTGGCCAGACCTAAACTTACCAATTTTATTAACTTGAAGCTTAAACTTACCTGTTAAACCCAAAGAAAATATGGCTTTAATCGTGTTATTTTTGGTCTTGGCTTTTCGTGATATATTGACGTTAAAAAAAGGCGTGAAAACGTGCTTATTGCATACATTTTTGACATTTTGTCTTATGTCTTTTCCGGAGATTGTGCTGCCAAATAGTGACTTGTCATTACAAGCTTGAAAAGACAATATGTTTAAGATGAAGACGTGTGTAGAGTCTAATTTCCGCTTTTAAAATAAATTTTCTGAGTATTAGGAAACAGAATTCAAGAAAAATAAGGTGAAAAGCCCAACATTACTTCAACGTTTGTCTTAGTGAAAAATCATTTGGTTAATTAGTTAGCTACTGTATGTGTTTGATTTGAGTGTATTTTTCTCTCAGAAGTCTTTGATCGAGCTGCCTTTTTCTCACACTGTAAAAAAAAAAAAAAAAAAAACACCTTCTGCCCATCTCCCTCTGATAACCAGCGAAACCTAAGGCCCATTTCAAATCTCTTCTTCACCAGGAGGCCTTTGTTTTGGAACCCTCCCAGACCCTTCCGTCCTCCTCCCCCACCTCCAGTCCACCCCCAACCAAACCCGAGCATTCTTTCATCCATCCATCGCAATTCCACACCAAACTGCCCTCGGAGGGAGCCTGTATCCCCCGCTGGATCTCTCTCCCACGTTTTTTTTTTTTTTTTTTGGACCGTCTAGCCAAGCGTCTTACATCTCCACGGGCCAGTACGCCTCGGGGACACCAAACCGGAGGGGCGCACCTTGGCATCTCTTAACTACCCTCCCCTCTCGCCTTTAGCTGCGCCGCGGTGGCTAAAAGGCAGGAGGCTAACGTCGGCCAAGCGCGGCAGCCGGTGGGGAAGGATTGGTCTGGATGGCCCGATAAGATGGCGGTCCCCGTGCCTATCGGAGCCGCACACCGGAGGGAGAGGGCTGGCACTGGGACTCCGGGATGCCAGCAGTGAGGGATGGGTAGAGGCCATGGTCAGCGCGTGCCAGGATTCTTCCAACTTGCCCCCCCCCCCCGCCTTCGGAGAGAGCGAAGATGGCACGCTGTTCCGGAGCCGCGTCGGACCGGGAAGGCGAACAAAGTGACAGATAGGGCTTGTTTGGTGGCAACTTTATCGGCGTTTGGTGGAGCGTCAGAGGTAGTTGTTGTTGGGTTTCGATAAAGGCAGAGCCAAGCCGAGGCGTAGCTTGTGGTGAGTGGCGAGCGCGCGGAGGGAAAAGGGGGTATTGAAGGTGGAATGTCTGGCAGAGTGGCTTCTGAATGGTGGGTAAGGGCCTCTGGGGGCTGCAGCTGGACCAGGACAGGACTTTGATAACTGGCAACGACTGGAGCGAGGAAGAGAGTTAAGTTGTGTGTCTCTCGAACTTAAATAATGAAAGAAGTTATGGTAATGTTCCACATACAGCATGAAGTTTGTTTTTTATTTCTTTTCTCCCTCCATTATATGTTGCTCCAGTTTCTCTCTCTCCTCTGCCTTCTCTCTCTTCTTTCTCTCTCTTCATCACGTAGGTGCTAGGTCTTTCTCCTGTCTTGTCTCCTCTCTCCTTCATCCATCGCTCTGCCTTTCCTCTATCTTTCTCCTCTCTCCCCTCTGTCCTTCTTTTCTCGCTCTTCTGTCCCTCTTCTCTCTCTTCATCCCTCTCTTCTCTGTCTTGTGTGCAGAGGTGAAACATTACACTCTTTCCTTTCTCTTCTCTCTCTCTCTCTCATCTTCACAAAAGTGCTCCTCTCTCCTGCCTTTCTCTCCTTCCTTCATCCCTCTCTTTTCTCACCTGAATGCAGAGATCAAGAGTTCCTTCCCCTCTCTCATCTCCTTTCTTACTCACTCTCTCTCTTTCTTTCCCCTTCCTCTATCCCTCTCCTTTGCCTCCTATGTGCAGAGATGAGGTGTCCCGTCTCTCTCTCCCCTTACTCTCTCTCTTCACTCTTCTCTCTCTCTCCTTACTCTCCTCTCCTTCCTTACTATCTTTTTGCTCTCTCTTCTTACTCTCTTCTCACTTCCATTTCTTTTTCCCTCTCTTTTCTCTCCTGTGTTCAGAGATGATGCATTCCTTCTCCTCTCTCTCTTCTTTCCCTCTCTCCTGTGTTTAGAGATGAGGGACCCCTTCACTTCTCTCTGAAGCGTCCCCATCCTATCTCCTCTCCTCTCTTTTCTTCTCTTCTTTTCTCTTCTCTCTCTCTCCTGTATTTAGAGGTGAAGCGTCCCAGTCCTCTCTCCTCTTTTCTTCTCCTCTCTTCTCTTCTCCTGTGTGCAGAGGTGAAGCATCCCCGTCCTCTCTCCTCTCTTCTCTTTTCTCCTCTGCTGTGTTTAGAGGTGAAGCGTCCCCGTCCTCTCTCCTCTCCTCTTTTCTTCTCTTTTCTTCTCCTCTCTTCTCTTCTCTCTCTCCTGTATTTAGAGATGAACTGTCCCCCTCCTCTCTCCTGTCCTCTTTTCTCTTCTCTTTTCTCCTCTCTCTCCTGTGTTTAGAGGTGAAGCGTCCCCGTCCTCTCTCCTCTCCTCTTTTCTTCTTCTCTCTTCTCTTCTCTCTCTCCTGTATTTAGAGATGAACTGTCCCCCTCCTCTCTCCTCTCTCCTGTCCTCTTTTCTCTTCTCTTTTCTCCTCTGCTATGTTTAGAGGTGAACTGTCCCCCTCCTCTCTCCTGTCCTCTTTTCTCTTCTCTTTTCTCCTCTCTCTCCTGTTTTTAGAGGTGAAGCGTCCTCTCTCCTCTCTTCTCTTCTCTCTCTCCTGTGTGCAGAGGTGTAGCGTCCCCGTTCTCTCTCCTCTCTTCTCTTCTCCTCTCTTCTCTTTTCTCCTCTCCCGCCTGTTTTTAGAGGTGAAGCGTCCTCTCTTCTCTTCTCTCTCTCCAGTGTGCAGAGGTGAAGCATGCCCGTCCTCTCTCCTCTCCTCTCTTCTCTTTTCTTCTCTCTCCTGTGTGCAGAGGTAAAGAGTCCCCGTTCTCTCCTCTCTTCTCTTTTCTCCTCTCCCTCCTGTATTTAGAGGTGAAGCGTCCCCGTCCCCTCTCTCCTCTCTTTCCTCTCCTCTCTTCTCCTCTCTTCTCTTTTCTCCTCTCCCTCCTGTATTTAGAGGTGAAGCGTCCCCGTCCCCTCTCTCCTCTCTCCTGTGTGCAGAGGTGAAGCGTCCCAGTCCTCTCTCTCCTCTCTTTCCTCTCCTCTCTTCTTCTCCCTCTCCTCAGGCCCGACCTGATGACTGTGTGATTACAGCTCAGTTAAAGAGGCGTTCTAATGAGACCATTAGCCTCGTTGACACTGGGCTGAGTCTCAGAGGTGGAGCAGGAGCTAAACAGACAACATGTTTTATCACAGTCACAGCAGAAACACCAAAATGACAGACTTAAAAATGTTCACAACCCTTTGGAGCACAAACATACTGCATGTGTGGCATCTCGAGGGTTCACCGCATATTTGTACTTACATATATTAATATGGCGCACAGGTTCGTTCAGTGATTAAAAACTAGGAGGCTTTGCTTATTAGTTACAATAATTTATTTAATTACTTGTTTCTTTGTTTAGTTTTCCAAATATAAAATAAAGTCAGTCCAAAGGTTCAGTCTGGTCAAACCCTCAGTTCTGTTCAAAACATCACATTTATCCAGAAACAGTTCATTCATACAAATCCAGGCTTAGGTGTGGTACACGAGACCGAACTAGGAACTGGACAAACACGAGGTAGAAAAGAAGGCAGAGGCAAGACAGCGATGGGCCGATGTGTTCAACCCCTCCGTCTGAATTCAAAAACATTTGATTAGCGACACAGTATGAAAATTACATTTATGCCCTACACATTACTGTAGAACCTACATCATCTTAACACCCATGACAGGTGACGACTGACGGGACCAAAGCTGGCTACAACACATACGACCCCAGCTTCCAAAGAAACGGCAGACACCAAAGCACAATACAACGTGCTCCATGAAGCGGTGCGCCCTGGGGCTGAGCCACACCACGGCACTACAATAATACAGGCGTTAATGACTGATATGGTTTGATTTTAGGAATAAGAGGAGTGGAAATCTACCTGGTGCAGCAGAGCAGGTGGACGTAAACACCAGACCCGGAGCGGAAATGCACGAGACTCAGAGGCCGCAAAAGGGTAGAGGAGGGCCTTTAATATGCTAAAGCTCCACCTGCTGGACTTTACTTACGGTGGCAGGAGCCCACACTGCCACATATGTCTGGACTCTTTGTTTGTCTGAGGCTTTGTACTTTTACAGTAACTTCTGATTCTGACAAGCTCTGCACAGAAGAAAAACACTATTTCATTTGAGTCATGTTGAAGTCCTATCAATAATAACAAACGATATTGATATAGTCTGTTTATGGGGTCTGCAGAATTGCCAAGTTTAATTGCATAACTTTGTGACGTATTTTTTTTTACCAAAGGGATTTTGAATATCTTAATTAGTTTTTGAGTGAAATTGATGTGCAGAGATGGGAGTAATGCTGTGTTCATGTGGTCTTCAGGAAAACGTTGTTCCGAGGTGAAAAATGCACATGAACAATCAAGCTACTCATAACCACTGCTTGGAAAGTCAGGACAAATGAAGCTGCCCGAGCTCAGCATCTGACGTCAGTTATTGCAGAAATGATGGCATTGACAAGATGCTTTGAAGAAAAGAGCTGAAGTTTAGCTTTGTCTTATAGTTCTTCTTATGTGCCATTATGTTTATTATGTATTATGTTTATATTTTCATGTCCATGTCGCAGTTGTTCTGACTTCCCGGAATATCATGACGTGATTGCTTTGCACTTCGTGTAGCAACTTCCGTATCTGTTGTTTTCGAGTTCCGAAGACCACATAAACGCAGCTTAAGTCACATATGTGCAAGTCACAAGTCATAATATCCCAGTCTCAAGTCAGGGGAACCCAAACTTTTTTCCACTGATGGGTCAAAATATCTGATTTTTATTTCTTCATCGCAGAATGCAGAGAGGGCCAAACCAAAGTTTGTTTTGCATTTGAAAAGTTTATTTGAAATTAGATTATACTTCGTTTGATTATATTTCATTATTTTTGGCATCCTTTTGAACTTACATTGAATTTTCATTTTCATTTTCAATACAAGTCATGCTCAAGTCATGAAGGGTCAAGTCACAGGTCAAGCCACAGTCAAGTTTTTTGGGATCAAAAACCAAGTAAGTCACAAGTCATGAAAAGTGTGACTCGTAGTGATGCGCGGGTCGACCCGTAACCCGCGGGACCCGCGGTCAGCCCGCGGGTTCGGGCGGGTCGGATAGCACAATTTAAAGAAGTGGGTCGGGTGCGGGTGGGTCGGGTCTAACCCATGTTCAAACGCTCGTATGCTTTGGCTTCAAGTGACGTGAACGTCAGTCAATACCATAAGCACTTTCTAAATTAGACCAATAGCTTAGTTTTATTACTGCTATAAACAAAGAAGATACAAGATTCACTACGTGAATGTCGTGGACGGCAAGATAGTCATGACCAGTCCAGCTGATCATCATGTCCGGAAGAGTCAATCCTTAATAACAAATTCGTATCTTTTTGGTATGTCTGACGAGATTACATCCAGTTGTTTCGTATCCACAATTACCAGTTGTACATCACATCACAGGGCTTTGCAAAACCACGGTAAAGTCCGCTGTTCTGTTTCTTTCCGCTTAAAATCCCGACGCATTGTCTAATCCACGAGTAAATTCAGTCTGCATTTGCCTTCTGCGAGCAGCGGCCAAAAACATGCTAACAGCCGCTGAAGTCCGTAGATGCCGCTTCCTGCTGCTGACATAATCTTATCGTTTTGAGCGCTACGAAAACAACTTTCTCTCCAAAAATAAGTCCATGAAAGTCGTCCATGTTTTCTTCCGCTGCTGAACTGTAAACAACCCGGCTCTCACAAAGATCGTGTATGACGAGAAGAGGAGTTACTCTGTACAGATAAAAGTGTATGTGCTCATTTCAGACAAACGTACCCGCGGAGGCCGCAGCTCGCAAAAACAACGTTTTATGCAGTTTTAATTTTTGCGGGTTCGGGTTGGGTCGGGTCCTGAAATTTAAGCACATTTTTCGGGCCGGGTTGGGTCGGGCTGAATTTTAAATCGGGTCGGGCGGGGCGGGTCCCAAAAAAAGCTGACCCGCGCATCACTAGTGACTCGAGTCGAGTCGAGTCATTCTCCCACCTCTGTTAATTTGACAAAAAAAAAAAAAATAAAATAAAAAAAATAATAATAATATTAATAATTAATATTTTAATACATTTTGTTATTATTATAATTCTCAGGCATAGAATTAGATATGAACAAATCCTGCAAACGAAAAAATTTATATTATTATTATTGTTATTTTTTATAGCAATATTACCATCATTATCATTCTCCATAACAATAATATTGTAACCCAGGTTATACACTCGGTTGTTTAAAGGTGGGTAGGTGATTTCACACTGCAAACACAATTTGGGTTTTAAATGTGACAAGCTTCCCTTATAAATCCTTAAACACATTGTTAATATCAATATGTATTAAGTTTAGGTTGCAATTTTAGCTTAAAACACTCTTTTTTTCTCTTTCAAAGTGAAAATGGAGAGAACCACCCAAGCTCAGCCAATAAGAACGCTGCATTCTGCTCCTTGTTAGAATTAAATTCTTTATTATTCAATTCAGAGAGAGAGAGAGAGAGAGACCTATTTTATCACAAAGTGCTGCATTTATCATATGCTTTTTGGTGGAAAACATAAAGTTTACTTATTTACAACTAAAAAAAAAAATTTGATATTCCAACTCTAACTGTGATCATCGTAAATTCCTATTTTTTACCTGTCCGTGAAAGCATCATTTTAGTCACGTGACGTACGCCCCTTACGCCACGCACCTCCTGTGTCGCTTTCAACCAATCACGTGCTTCCAGCGCTCGACACAAGCCTCCTGCGTGCTTCATTCAAAAAATCGGGAGTGAAGTCACAGGACTGCTACGACAGGTTAGTCTTGCAAACAGCGTAATAAACTCGCATTTCAATGATCACATCTTTGTTCGTTGTACATTTCTAGACGCCCGCTGCAGGCCCTGTTTTGTAGCTGTGTGACCATCTCAAAGTGGAATTGGTGAGTCTGTTTGTCCTGTGTTAGCTATGCTGTTAGCATTAGCATTAGCAACAAAAGTCCGCTAGCATTTTGCACTTGTTTACCTGGCTTTTCAACTGTCTTTTCAGTTTGTCTTTTCATATGCAAATGTAGCCGATTATGCACTATTGTTGCCTTTCATTGTTGCTTGACTAAAGCAATTTAATGCCCAATGGGTTGACAGTGCAAACTGCAAATGTTATATCTGTTTTTGTTTCCAATGCTCTTTAATGCAAAGTATTGCTTGTTATGTAATTTTAGTTGCACTGATGTAAATGATATTCACTACAGAATAATTTAAATGTGTATACAAGAGGGGTGTAAGGATATACATAGTTGTAGTGAATCGTTGGTACAACACATTCGGCTTATGTAAATAAATATGATTTTGTGCAACCGGAGCAGAATAAATGTTCAAACGTGGCTCATTTCTACACTGACACTTTTAAGCGATGCAGTGCTAGTTTACATTTTGGGTTTTAAAAACTTCTTCCGTGGGCTATTGTTCATCCGCGCCACTTGATGCAGCGTGAATACTTCTGGTGGATTTATGTGACTCAGCACTCGTGAACACTTCAGAATCATGGCAGGAAAAAGACGAACATTTGGACTCACCGCTGTTGCCACGTCCCATTCACCTGTAGCACACGCAGACTAGAGTTTAGATCGGGCCCAAATAATGCAGCCCGACCCAGCCCGAGCCCGCGCACGTCGTGTCCGAACCCGACCGGGACCCGAGTCAGTCTCTGTGTGTCTGAGCCCGAGCTCGAAGTGAGCCCGCCCCGCCCACTCACTGAACTGTGCATTTTAGTGACAGAAAAAGCTCCTTGGTGTCCCATACGTTACAAAAGCGCTTCCTCCACCGCCCATTTCTCTCTCTCTCTCTCTCTCTCTCTCTCTCTCTCTCTCTCTCTTCTCTCTCTCTCTCTCTCTCTCTCTCTCTCTCTCTCCTCTCTCTCTCTCTCTCCTCTCTCTCTCTCTCTCTCTCTCTCTCTCTCTCTCTCTCTCTCTCTCCCTCTCTCTCCCTCTCTCTCCCTTATCCTTCTTTTCTCACCGCGTACATATGCGTGCTTTCTCTCTTCCTCCTCACCTTTTCCTGGGTCCGCGTGAATGAAAGTGCCTTCCCTGTCTCTCTTCCTCTTTTACCTGCTCCGCGCTTACACAAGCCTTCTGTCTCTCTCCTCGCTCCGCGGCGGTGCATCAAACTTCTCACGCCATATAGTTGGCCATTTAAACACTCGCTTTATGTCCCCGCGGTGGTTTTGCGCTGTGTTCTGATGATGATGATTGACAGTGTTCAGTGCGGCTCTGCGTCTTGGCCCGAACCCGACCAGGCCCGACAACTATGTGAGAAATGTGGGCCCGGGCCGGGCTCGGGCTGGGCTTGGCTCAGGCCCAGAATCTAAACTCTAACGCAGACACAAGGTGTGTTCAAGATGGTCAAGACGGTGCAGTCGGCTCGAGCTGGTGAGGGGGGTCGGGGGCTACGTCAGGGCTACGTAGGCCCCGGTAATCTCGAGAGAGCAATCCGGCTCGAGTCGACCTGACAAATCGTCAAGGCGAGGAAAAAGCAACTGCTCCCGGCTTCACCGCCTCGATGACTACAAAATCAAGATGCATGATGGGAAATGTAGTGCAGTGACTGACCGCGGTCGGATTGGCTTTGATCAAACGTGACGCGCTGCAGTTCCTCCTCCTCTGTCTTTATCGTATTAGTGGACTTTTATAACATCCCACGTGTTTAACATGAGTCAGAAAAGACCCAGACTGTTGTACATTACACACAGCATCTTTAATACATGATCCTGATGAGCTGAAAGTCACTTTTTACAAAGGCAAATCTAAAGTGTGCCAACTTTATCATGAGCTCTTTATTCTTTGCTCTTTATTCAGTGCAACACCTCAAACAAATGCGAGAGCTCCGTGAGTCTGTGAGATCTGAGGCTGCCTCGTTGCTCTCGGGCTCAACAAGTGTCCAAGTTGAATCTCTTCCTCTTTGCCTCCGCTGCTCTCATCTGCAATCCAGGTAGAGATTTTTGCATCTTGAACACACCTATTGTCACATGGCTTTCTGTGAGTAAAATCCTGCACTAACACCGCTCCTTGTGAAAAAATAATGTTCCTTTTACAGTGAAATGTACAAATATTTATTGTCCTTTCATACAATAAAACTCAAATTGAAAGAGTACCGAAAAAACCCCAACATCTTTCAAAACTGAAAACCGAACCGAATATGGTTTTAGCGTACCCTTACACCTCTGGTATACACTGATCTTATCTGAATGTAACTTAAAGAGTAACTAGCTTGTGATTTTATTAAGAATGTTGACTAATAGTTTCCCTGTCTATTAAATACAGGTCAGGTGTGCCTTATGGGTCACAAGTACATGGATGGCGAGCTAGAACCAGCCAGATCCAGAACCTCGTTTTCAACTCATCAACAAAACAATCCTTCCTGTCTGCGGTCTGGTAGGAGGCAGTCGCTCCCTTTTCCTAAACTCATGGACCTTTGATATACACTTTATGGACAATTATCAAATCATTCACTTTCTTCGAATTCAAGACTATTAATAGTGTTGCTGCCAGTGCAGTCTTGGGTGCGTTTGATGTGGTTGCTGAATCTATTTTTGTGGATAATGATTAATAGTGGTTTCGAGTGCACTTTTAAAAATACTTCTCTTATTGAACAAAAAACTATCAAGCTTGAATTGTAAATATTGGGTTTATACTAGGGATGGAAAATCAATCGAAAACTTTGAAAATCGTTCGAAGTTTGCAGCAATCGAATCGAAAGGCGATCAGTTTTGCTAATGTAGCCACAGACTTAGGTACACACTCTGTATTTGTATAATGCACACAATAATACAATAATAGCCACAATGTTTGAAGAAACAAAGTGTGAACTTGAGCCTGACTTGACTGAATGTGCATTATTATGTTGCAATAACAACTGATGGGTGGACCTTTAATGATAGTTCCGATACTAACAAATGTGGCTTTCTTTAAATGTAATTTATTATGGTTTATTTTGTGTCTTAAGGTAATAAAAAAAAATATGAATCCAGATTAAATAACAAAATTGAAAGCTGAATCGAATCGTGACTTTAGTGAATCGTCCCATCCCTAGTTTATACTCTATATTGTTGTTGTCTTTTTCACTTGCTGTAAATCTTTAATACAAGGCCCCAGCCACTAACTTTAATTCCTGATTCCTATTGAATTATTTCTGCACTCACACCTCCAAGAGACAAATCCTGCTCTTCTGATCTGGCCTATATAGAACCATAGATTATATAACCCTTTTCTGCACATTTTCAAAAGCTGTTAATAGTGTTAGAAAAGCCAAAATTGTATCATCACCCATGCAATGTTCAAATTAATCGATTGTTTTAATAACTTTATTTATGGGCTGAAGTTGCTTGACTATTGATCTTTATCAAAGGCTTGTTTTTTTCTGACAATCTGGCAACACTGGCCAGTCTTCGAGTGACTGACACCTGGATTTAAAAGGTACCTTCTGTTTTTTCCCCTAATTTTTCAATTTAGTTAGTTTTCTCATAAAGTTAATCTATTTACTTGTAACCCCCTTACAGTCAAATCAGCCATTGTAAAAAGGCTCATTGTTTGTTCAAATACTTTTATGACAAACAATTGTTTTTCTTCTGATGAGAAATTGTAATAACCCAAAATTTCTCAAACTTGTGTCATTCTAACCCCAGTTAGTGCCACTAGCTATAGAACTGTTTGTACTGTATTTACAGAAAATGTTTTAGGCGGAAATCCTTCTGATTTTCTTTTGTACAGGTTTAGTTCTCTTTTATAATAAGAGTCAATTAGACATTAGAAGGAAAACTGTAAAGCCCACAGTCATCAAACTAAAGACAGTGAGTGTGAGGTACCACACAGACACAGCACTACATTTGGACAAACAGTGCTCTCTGTTAAAGGGACACATTATTGGAACAGTCTTCCTCTCACAATACGACAATGTCCGTCTCTGGCCACATTCAAATTACAACTTAAACTGTGGCTGAAGGAAAATCAAGCCTGTGAGCACTTTTAGCTCTTTTTTTTGTACTCTTGTATTTTTCTTGTCTTTATCTGTGTACCTGCCTAGAGACTACAGATGGAAATTAGCATTTTTGCTATAATCTTTACACTGTAACTCATTAATATGCACTGCCCTATCAAATAAATAATAATAATAACTTTTTTTGTGCCCCAAAGGGTTCAGAAACAGATTCTGTTTGAACTTTTGACATTTTTTGTCAGGCATTTTAGTGAAAAAAGACTGGTTCCTTATGGGGTTAACCAATCACAGTAAAATAAGAACATTCATTGTATTTACCTCGAAGGCAATAAGACAATAGTCTACAAGATATTGTGATCAAATCGAAATCGTGACCCATCTCCATGAAAATTGTGATAATATTTTTTTTGCCATATCGCCCAGCCCTGTGTCTAATTATAGAGACACGCATGAAAAGTGACCAATTCAAATAAAAAAAAAGTATAATATGTTTCTCATATACAGGGAAACTGTATTTTGCAAGTTAAAGTTACAATGTTCCAAAGAACTCTATGAAGGAAATTGAACTAAAAATGGAAAACACAGTAATTTGTCGAAAGTTATTGTTTCTCTCTCTTTCTTTCACATGACCCCAGCCCTCCATCAAAAATACCCCAATACAAACCAGCCTACTCAGATTAATACCTCCACCGCAGTGTGCACGATTTGAACAGTGTGAGAGGCAGGTGTGGGTTTCCGTTTGGTCTACAACAACCGAAAGTGAAATCTACCTCTCCTCCTCGCGCTTCACGTAAAGTTTAGGCGTTTAGATGCAAAAGGTCCACCACAACAAAGAACCAAGACACAGCCAGGGCAGTTCTGTGACTCACTGATACTAGTCGACTTACAGTAACAATAAAGGTTCTCATGCCCGTACGAAAATAAAAAAAAAAACATATAAAAGAAATCACGTTTTTCTACAGTTGTTTCCTAGAAGAGACATGCGTTTGCTTAAATGTCAGGCTGGTAGAGACAGGATGCAGTGAAAGCGTGTGTTCTGGAGTTTGATGTGTAAGAATACACTGGCAGATGTAGATGGAGCAGATAAGGCAGGTGAGAGAAGAGTCATTTGTGTTAACAGAACAAGAAAAAGTCAGTTGGTACAGTGTGTGTGTGAGAGATTTGTGATGTTCTGGAGATGAAAAGCTGCCTGCGTGATCACGTGGAAATAAACACAAAGCTACGACCTTCAGAATCAGAATCAGAAAAGATGTTATTGCCATTGTCAGTGAACAAACAATTCACAAACTAGGAACTTGCTACGATGCTAATGTACAACATACAACACAGAAAATGCAAAGAATAAAAATATATAAAGAATAAAAATATCAACTATAATAAATATTTAAGATATGTAAAATCATGATATGCCAGTAAAATTAGGCAATAAAAATATACACAGTCATCAGAACAATAGTGCAATCTGTCAGTGCAAAGATGAATAAAGTGGCAGGTGATGGTAACATGACTGGTAAAGTGACAATGTGATGAGTGCAGGAGATCAACATAGTCGCAGGTTTATGGAGTGTTCATGAGTCCAACGGCAGAGGGAAAGGAACTGTTCTTGTGGCGTGAGGTTCTGGTCCGGATGGACCGTAGCCTCCTGCCCGAGGGGAGTGGCTCAAAAAGTCTGTGTCCAGGGTGAGAAGGGTCAGCTGCTATCCGACCTGCACGCCCCGAGTCCTGGAGACGTACAGGTCCTGGAGAGATGGAAGGCTGCAGCCAATCACCTTCTCAGCAGAGCGCACAATGCGCTGCAGTCTGTGTCTGTCCCTGACTGTGGCTCCAGCGTACCACACGGTGATGGAGGAGGTGAGGATGGACTCAATGATGGCCGTGTAAAACTGCACCATCATCTGGGCCAGCAGCTTGGCTTTCTTCAGCTGCCGCAGGAAGTACATCCTCTGCTGGGCCTTTTTGATCAGGGAGCTGATGGAAGGCTCCCACTTCAGGTCCTGTGTGATGGTGGTGCCGAGGAAGCGGATGGAGTCCACAGTGGTGATGGGAGAGTCTGTCAGGACAATGGGGGGGTGAAGGGGCTGTGACTTTCCTGAAGTCCACAGTCATCTCCACTGTCTTCTGAGCGTTGAGCTCCAGGTTGTTGCTGCTGCACCAGGACACCAGGTCTACCTCCCTCCTGTAGGCAGACTCATCACCAGGACACCAGCCGGTCTACCTCCCTCCTGTAGACAGACTCATCACCAGGACACCAGGTCTACCTCCCTCCTGTAGCAGACTCATCACCAGGACACCAGGTCTACCTCCCTCCTGTAGGCAGACTCATCACCAGGACACCAGCCGGTCTACCTCCCTCCTGTAGACAGACTAATCAATAGGACACCAGCCGGTCTACCTCCCTCCTGTAGACAGACGATTGATGTAGGGTTCGTACAGTCGTGGAAAATCTGGAAAAGTCATGGAAAATTTAAATCTAATTTCAAGGCACTGGAAAAGTTTTGGAATTCTACTGGTTTTGGAAAAGTTTGAAAAAAGCATAAAATATTTTGAGTTAAAAAATGAAAGATGGTTTACTACAACACAATTCTGCTTTTAATTAGCGAAGACAGAAAAAAAATTGATGTGTTGCTGTAATTTTATTAAATTTAAAAAATTGCAACAGAAAATTTCATCATTCTTTCCACATTTGAAATACATTATTGCATTTGAAAACTACAGGGTTCGTACAGTCATGGAAAACCTGGGAAAAGTCATGGAAAATGAAAATCCAATTTCCAGGCCCTGGAAAAGTTTTGGAATTTTACTGGGTTTGGAAAAGTTTTGGAAAATGACAACAAACAGGGCTCGAGACTATACGCCATCCCCCGTATGTGAGCCTTGCTGGTTTCAGCTGCGTCTTCCTCCGCCTCAGCAGAGGCAGCAGAGCAGACCGGAGGAGCGGAGTGAAGGGAGAAGGCGGCTGATGCTAATGCAGCAGCTGCGTGTCCTGTCCACTCCTGTCTGTTCTTTGGCCTAAAGCGCTTCACACCTTGTGATCCACGGGAATAATTACATGGGATTCATCTAATTCGTTCACACTCGAGTTTTTAAGAAAAAGAATTACGCGCGAGCACACGCGGCACCGCTAGTCCGATGCGATGTTAGCTTCTATCAAAACTTTTTTCGAGTTGTCAGACACGGCTTCGTGCGGCTCATTTGAGCAGCAGCTTTGTTACTAAATGCGCCAAAACTCTTCTACACTAACTTCACATCGTGTCCACACAGAAGTCAGTGAAAATAACGACATAGTAGAATACAGTTCAACTTATGTTTAAAGTGAAAAAGAATTCATTACCTAAAAATATACAAAGACTTTTTGTTGAACAGCATAATATTTAAAATCTAAGTGGCAATGTAAACAAATACATTTTACATAAATTTCATACAACATTGAAAAGCTTTTGTATCTCAGTATCTGGTGACAAATTATGACCTGAGCCTAGGTGAAGCAATGTTCCAGCATGATGTAATTTAAGAAGAAATATAAAGAAATGATATTAATGAATTATGAAGACATTGAAAAGTGTTAGTATATGTCTTGTTTTTTCTCTCCTGTTAATGTAATGACCATATGTAACTGTAAACTGATAAACGTATAAATAAGTTATACTTAGGAAAGGGAGTGGGATTAACCTCGTGCACCCCTTTAAAAAAATCACACCTGTGGTCCTAGAGTGCAAAAATGCACTCTCATTTTAACACCCATTATTTTTATATAAAACAATTTTTTCTCCAACTTTTTTCACATCATTCTCTTCGTCTACTTCTCCTCTAAACATAGATATTAAATATTATAAAAATTATTACAATTTTAACCCTTAAATGCTGTTTGTATATGAGAAAGTAGCATATTTTTGATGCTGAAAAAGTGAAAAAAGTTGATTTTTTCAAAATCCTTCAATATTTTTTTCTTTCATGGTGTGGGATTTATAGACCCTGGTGGTGGCCTAAAATAGTGTGAAAACTGATTTGATCACTTTTATAGTTTTTGCATAATTTCAATTTTAAGAAAAAATCACACCTGTGATCCTAGAGTGCAAAAATGCACTCTCATATTTAACACCCATTATTTTATGTAAATTAAACTTTTCTCCAACTTTTTTCACATCATTCTCTTCGTCTACTTCTCCTCTAAACATAGATATTAAATATTTTAAAAAATATTAAAATTTTAACCCCTTAAATGCTGTTTGTATGTGAGAAAGTAGCATATTTTTGATGCTGAAAAAGTGAAAAAAGTGGATTTTTTCAAAATACTTCAGAATTTTTTACTTTCTTGGTGTGGGATTTATAGACTCTGGTGGTGGCCTAAAATAGTGTGAAAACTGATTTGGTCACTTTTATAGTTTTGGCACAAAGTCCATTTTAAGAGCTAAAAACACCATTGGCCCAGTTTTAACCCGCCTATGACAAAGCAGTAACCGCTAACAATACCCTTTTACTTCTTACATATTGTAAATTTTTCTCAAACTTTTTTTCACATCAATCTCTTCATCTACTCCTGCTCTAAACATAAATACTAAATATTGCATAAATTATTAGAATTTTAACCCCATAAAAGCCTTGTAAGTGAAAAAGTATATACATATGTTTTTGATTGAAAAAACATGAAAAATGTGGTATTTTTGCATTATACTTCAATACATTTTACTTTTTTGGTGTGGGATATATAGAGGCTGGGGGTGTGCTAAAATAGTGCCAAAACTGACTTGGTCACTTTTTTAGTTTTTACATAAAGTCCATTTTTTAGACATAAAAACACCCTTGGTCCACCTCTGGCAAAGTAATAACATCTAACAATATCCCAATATTTTTTACATATTGAAAACTTTTCTTCAACTTTTTTCACATCAATCTCTTCATATACTTCTGCTCTAATCATACATATTCATATTTTATTTCATATTTTGACCTGCCTAAGTCCAGCTCAACATGTGGAGATGGTTCCTATAAGAGCTGTACTGCAGCAGTTCTCAGCTCCTGACAGACGCCCCAGTGGCTCTGAAGAATGGCTCAAATACACACAATGATTAGGGATCAATACATTGACCTCTACCTTTATACTGAAACACTTTTCTACTCTATGTCTACTCATTTCGAGAGTCACAAAGAAAACTATGAGCCAAATGGCAAAAACGTTCTGATGAAGTTTACGTTCAAATGCACCTGTGTAAACAAAACTATACTTTGTTTTTTGTTTGGGTTTATCTGCTGGAAAAGTGTTTGATGGCTCTAATTCTGACTCTGTTTGAAGGGGAAAAGTGAAAAAGTGTGTTTGTGTGTCTGGATAAGTCAAAATAAGGCTTTACGGGAGGATACAAGAGGACCACATTTGAGGGTGTAATTTTGACTGGATTTGATTGTGATGGATTTTCACACTTTAGACTTGCACTTGCATCTGGCTCTCTCACACCTACATATAGTGGCCCCATCTAAAAATTTTTACTCAGGTACAAGCAGACAACCCTTAGGCATCCCCCCAAAACAAAAAAATATTTTAGGTGAAAAAAAAATTGAGCAGAAGTGGGAAAGACATTTGTAGGTTCAAATGCACAAATGCATGTTTGTGTTGCATTCAAGGAAAAAAAGAAAATGCAACTAAAAATTAAAATGCTTAAAAAATCTTAAAAATTGAACCCCTTTTCATCAGTGAGAAACAAAAAAAATATTTCTAAATCACATTTTAAAACAAATCTGTAGTGTTAAAAAAGTGTGTTTATAATGGAAGTCAATGGGACAAAAATGCACTCTAGGACCACGGGTGTGAGTATTTGAATTATAGGCTTAAAAAATTACTTGACACAAAAAATAACCACAGAATCTGAAAGAGCGTCAAAAAACACACAACCTGGCCAAGTTTCATGAGATTTGGTGAACCACAGCCAAAGTTATTGAAAAAAGAAAAGTTGCAATGGACAAAAATGCACCCGGGGGTGTAGGAGGGTTAAATAAGTTATACTTCTTCCCACTCCTTTTTGAACATGTAAACTTATTTTGTGTAGCCTATATAAAATTTCTATTTTGAATTGTGCTTACGCAGTATCATAAGCAACTGGTGGTGACTTATGTTTATATGTCTCTTTTTCAAGTTTGAAATAAACAAACAAATCAATCAAGTAAGTTAAAAGATAACTACACATTTTATTCAAATACTTTTAGTTAGGCTAGGTATAAAGGTGTCACATAAATGTCATTATTTAAAAACTTATTTAGAAGGATTCTATTAACTTTTGTTATGTTTAAAAAAAAAGCACTGAAATTACATCACAAATTACATACTTTCATATCTTACATCTCATATTTTTATTTTATTTTTAAAGAAAAGAAATTCGTGATGGTTCCCAAAAAAGTTAGTCTGGAGCCCTGAACAATACTCCGAGTTGGGATTATTTGCTTTGACACAGTGCCACTCTTGTTTGGCTTTTACAGAAAAAGCACGAGCTAAACAGAGTTCCTGTTGTAATTACACTATATTGTAACTGAATCAAGTTTAAAACATTTTCATTTGTTATTGTAAGTTTATAAATCTGTGAAATTAATATATTTAGGACTTAAGTTAATAAAAACAAATATGTAATTGATGTGTGAATAAGTCGTGTGAATAGGTCATGAAAATGTTGACAATTGTTTTGGAAAAGTCATGGAAAAGTTATGGAAAATCATAAAACACAATCTGTACGAACCCTGAAACTAGATCTGGGCGATCTGGGAAAAAATATAACAGTGTTTTTCCTCATATTGATTTTGTTTTGATTCAAATTTGTTTAACCTTTTCAAAAACAAAAGAAAAACAGCCTTTTTGAACATGAACAAAAACTTTCAATATGTCTCATTTATTAGTTTTTTTTTGTTTTTGTTTTTTATTGTATATCAACATTCTGTCTTAAAGTTTGAGTTTTGCTCCAAACCACGCATTTTTACTGACAAAAGATTGGTTTTCGATCTTTCATTTCAAAGCATACAACCAGAAATTGACGCTTCAATTTCTCGATTAATTGCCCAGCCCTACGGCGCTCCATAGTACTCACAAAAAAATAAATATTTATCTCGTAATTACGAGATAGTTTTCTCGTAATTACGAGATAATTTAAATGGCTTTTTCCACATTCTGTATACCACACGCTTGGTATAGGCCAAGCTAGTGACTTTATCCACAACACGAGTAGTCTTTTCTGTGCTAGCTTGATGTTTCTAAATAGCTAAGATGTACTTGTGGATTTCGTTATGTTAAATTAAGTGCCTGTGGTCTTCACTGCAATGTTTATGGTCCACAAAAAGTATGAAACAAGCTGTTTAACGTAACGTATATGTCTGTGGACTCAAGCTACAGTTAGCAGGCTATTATAAAGACGGCCAGTGTGTGGAGCTGTTCACCCACCAGAAAGAAGCTAGCGGTAATCAGCAGTTTTTTAAATAAAACACAATCCTTCCACTGTTGGCAGTTAAGCTCACACATCCTTAGAAATGTGCGGCAGTTTTTCTGTGGCTCCAGCGTCTAGTTTTCAATTTATTTGGCCAAAAAGGAGAGAAGTGCTGCACATTTGCTACACTTCCGCATGGATCACCCAGAGTGGGCGGGTACTGCAAAAATGCCCGTATGTTGCAAGTCAAATGATGGCGATGGCTCTGCTGCAGTGGAAAAGGGGCTGGCCTTGGATTTTCGAATCAACAAACGGTCCTCCCGAGCAGTTGTCTTGCGGGGTCTGCCGGACCTGGGCTTGTCAGAAACATCTTCAGTCTTTCAGATCTTTTTCTTATTCTTTGTACTTGACGCTGAGACACATTGAAGGTGTCAGCCACCTCAGCAGTGGATCTGGTCTTCAGCCTCTTGATAATTAACGCTTTGGTCTCAGGGTGGATCTTAGGCATGTTGTCAGTGGTCAAGTTGCAGTTGATGTGAAGGTCTGGTATGCTGGGGTTCTTTTTCTACACACCCACAAATTGACTGATCAGTAACTGATCACAGGTGAGGCTATAATCTAGGATTGGGTGCATCATAGGACAAGGCGACAAGACTTTTGTCTTGCCAAAATCTGACCTTTCTGTGTTCATTAAATGATCAAGCTTTCTTCAGTGAAGCAAATTTATTTTAGTATATTGAGCATATTGGGAGGGCTTTAGCTTTCATATGAGACATTTCTAAAACCAATCGATTAATTTAAAGTCAGGTTATAAGCTTTTGTTTCTACAAAATGGATAAGCGACAAGACTTTTGTCAGGGACTGCATGAGCAGAAGGTGCGCGCGTATCGCCCGTGTTAATAAACAAAAAATCCCTCAATATAAATTTTGTTTTGTTTAGTTGAAATAATTTCTACGTTCAAAAGAGGCCAAACTTTGGTCACAAACTTTCACCCAGCTAAGAAAACCCCGCTTTAAGATTCAAGAAGTCCCAAATAAACCAGGACAAAGAACCAACGTCCACAGTAACATTAGATGCATACCATATCAAATAAACCCACTGACTTGAGCATATTAGTGTTTCAGTAATAACCTGGATTAAACAAGAATTACGTTTGCAGTGACTTAATGATGTCTGAACTCTGTTATGTGCTTCTGCTGCTGAACGGGACAGAGGCTGGATTGTCCCACCGCCGCACTGCCCCGGACCCGTGTGTGTGTGTGTGGGACAGGGGAATAATTGAATAGAAACACTCCAGAGGCCAGACAGAGTTCAGACCAAAACATGTCACGTTTGTTTTGACCCAGAGCCAATAACGTTTGACAGCTAATTCACCTTTTTGATTTTGTAGGCCGGTTTGATTAGTTATTAAAGAAAACCTATTATTTTTCTATATATGGTAATACACTGTGACATACTGGATCAGTAATTTACATTTTGTTCATTGCAAAACACAAAACTGGTATGTGAGAGACTCTGTGGCGGGGCCGGGGCGCTAACAGCCGCAAACCGTTTCCTAAAACCAGGAAGCATAATCGACCAATCAGCGAAAGAGATGAAACCCAGCCTTGTGTCAAATATCAACTTAGAATTTTTATTTGTATCTTTAATTCATAATCTTACCTTGCAGCAGCCGTTCTACTTCCTAGTCTTTTATCATTATATTTTTTTAAACAGGCAAGTCTTCTATATAAACCTAAATCTGCGTGTGATCTCCAGGAAAAGTCTGATTTGATTAACTCAGAGAAAGACGTGTTAATCCTGTCACGGCTCAGTGAACATTCAGACTTGGTCCTACACGTGTTTTCCGTGTTCTCTCTCTGAATCCTGACTCAATGCAAACCTCCCGCTGACTTCCACCTGGAGCTGAGTGACAGGTGCGTCCTAAGTCCCGCCCACTCCTCTTGCATTAACACAAACAGGCTCGGTGCCAGCATTAGACACATTTAGCTCCGTGTCAGACCTCAGCTGTCAATCATCCCAAAGCTGTCTTCACCAGAGGAAACCGGTTTGTGTTAAGTCCCATAATTATTTACGTTCTTTACATACTGTACTTGTATGTTGGCTGATTACTGGAATTATCACAAGACATTATCAGTGGATGGAGTATGTTCAATGATATAACATCTTAACCTTTGACTGAATATTGTTTCTTCTTCAGGGCGGCCCACCTGCGAGAACCACCAAAGCACTCTGTTGTTGTTTAATTTGAGAATTTTTTTATGTGTTAAAAATATAATTTTTGCAGTCCAACTTTAAATGGAATCAAAAAATACCTACTTAATAGGAATAGGCCTACCTATTTCCTATTGCACACATACAGTTTTAATGGTCTTTTTTAAAGCTTTTTTTAGTCATTTTCTCTCAAATTGTGTTTAATGTCTTTTATTTATGTAAAGCATTTGATCGTCTTTTGTGTTTTTGTAAAGTGCTCTTTAAATAAACTTTGATTGATTGAGTACGTGGCCAAACCAACCCTGCTGAGCCAATCAACGTAGGGGAAACGCTGTATTGTTATTGCTTAAAGCTTAAAAGCTTAAAAACTTATTATACACTCAAGCTCAATATGAAGTTTCACAGAATATCACATTGAAACGTGTCTTTAAAGAAACAAACTGTCAAAGAGCTCTGCTTTGACGATATACTGACAGTTTTACGCAGCTTCCTTAGGGAGAGACAGAAAGAGAGAGAGCGTGTGAAGACGCAAATGTTTCTGAATGAACCAAGGAGTCGTACTCAACAGGCAGGCCACATGCAGCTCACGAGCCTCGTTCACATCCCCTTACTTATCATGATGTTTTCCAAACTGTACCTAGTGTTGGTGTGGGGTTTGTTAAATGTTCTTCTGCTGCCCTTGCTCCCCACTGGCTAGTAGAGAGAGAATGAGTCCAATGTGCAGGAAAGCTGGAATGATCCTTCGTCAGGATTGATCTCGATTGCCTTTTAGATCCAGCGTTTGTACTCCAACTTCCAACTTTGTTTTGTTTTACCCCATTAGCTACTGAAAGACCCAGTAGCTATTCTTCCTGGGGTCTGTTCTTTCTTTAAGCTATAAATGCATATGTATGTTTTACAATATAGACATACAACATTCACACACAAAAAATATTAATAAAATAGTAACAACCATAAAAAAAAAATAATAATAATCATAATAATATAATCATATCATAAATAAATAAAAGTAAAAGCTCTACATCTGTTACTTAAATTGTTTCACACGTCTTCAACAGTTTTTTTTTTTTTTTTACATTGGAAATTAAAAACTGACGGTAAATTTAATGCCACCATTGCTCTATAGTGGACTGTTCTTTGTATTTGATTTTTAGCTGACTGTTGAGTAGAGTACTGATGTACATTACTGAAAAAGGTCAGCTTATTATAAAGAATTTCTGGTGTTTTGGTTATGATTATGTTCCTAATGAACTTAGCAAAAGAATATTTTATTCTCCCTCTAACATCCAGGCTAATCGATTATGCATCACACTGATACTTGTTCTAAAAGAACAATTTAAAACAAGCTGAGCTGCTTTATTTTGCTATCTGCCGTTTATTTAAATTAGCTTCTGTAGAGTTTGACCAAATAACTGAACAGTGGTCTAAATGTGACAGGACAATTGATTCTACTAATAGTTTTCTTATTCTCTCTGGTATACATTTACTGCAGTGTTTTACCATAGTCATACTTCTGCCCATATTGTGTAAAATTTGCTGAATTTGACTGTTCCATGTCAATCTACTGTCTACTGTCACTCCCAGCAGCTTAACCTCACTCACTTTCTCACACCAGGAACTCACTTCTCCAACAACCAGCCCTATGGATCTGTCAGGCTGACTACGCCTTCGAAGAACTTTAAACATACGTCACACTAACCATCGTACGGCGCTTCTGACAAGACGGAAGTCACAGTCGAAACATGTAAAGGTATTTACTTCAGCCTTTGTCTCATAAAGAGGAAAACCTTTGAAGTATTCCACTTTAAGAAGACAAAATAAGCATCCTTTAAACCAAAATGATTTTCAGGTGTTTCTCACAATGAGAGAATGAGCTTCTCTCATGTACAAAATCTCACATTAGTCACAGCACAACATGTTTTACTTTTGTCTCAACATCAGATTGTTTCAATGATCAGTCTGAGTAAACTTTATATGTTCAGGTGCTGAGTGAATCAGATGAACAGAAATGGCAGATTCAGAGCCTGATTTATTCTTCTAAACTCGTGAAAAACAAAGCTGGGCCACAAAATGGTCGCTAATGTTTCATTTGAGTTTTTTTTGACGTACGGTTATTTTCGGCCAAATTTATTGCCAAAGATAAACCAAAGAAGCTAAGTTTTAGGCTTCTTCTCATTACATTCGAAAGTAGTATCATTGTTGTAACGGA
This sequence comes from Mugilogobius chulae, assembly GCA_038363315.1. Lineage (NCBI taxonomy): Eukaryota > Metazoa > Chordata > Actinopteri > Gobiiformes > Gobiidae > Mugilogobius > Mugilogobius chulae. Next base: position 9,665,735 of record CM076413.1, on the reverse strand, counting down.
GGTTGTTTTTTTTTGGTGTGCACAAACTAAATCTTGCTTCTAAATTCCAACTTGTACTATAAAACTCCAGTTAGTTTTCCTACTATTAACCACAAAGACTCTCCTAATTGATATCTCCCAGTGCCACGCTAAGCCCCGCCCCCTCCTCTCACCTCCCATTAGCAGGTGTCGCTCCCTCCTTTTTAGCCCACACACACTCGGAGCCACATTTAGCCTCGGCGGGCGCTAAACGCTGACTGACAGGCTTCAGAAGTGGACCGCACAGGCTTGTCTCCACACATTACTCACAGCAGCGCGCGGCGTGTTAATAAAGCCAAGCAGGCGTGACGCGGCTGCTGTCTCCTCGCGCACGCACAGGACACACCGTAATCACATTTGTTTAATTATGCACGGTTAATAGAGAGCGCGGGAGGCAGAGGTGAGAGAGCGAGGCTGCAGGGGGCGCTGTGAGCAGGTGGGACATACTGTAGGTATTTTAATGGTTGGGTTGAGTAAACGTATAACAAAGGGAGGTTATTCAGAGCTGGAGCCTTTTGTAGACTTACTCAACCTGGTCTTTATGTTCAGAATGTTCATAATTGTAGAAAAAAATCCATCGTGGCTTTATTTACTTTTTCATTGTTTCATTACAAAAGAAACTTGTTACTGTGATATTCTCTTTTGTAGTTCATTTTTACAAAAGCTGACAGCATATCACAAGTTGTAAACTGAATATCTTACAAATTTAGCTGAATAGGAATGATATTCCAATGTGTGATTAGCTCTAAATACCTCTAACGCTTCCTGTGCACTGACTGTGAAGCAAGTTTGGTTCGAGACATTTGAGTTTAGTGCCTTTACACCAGCTCCAGTCCACTGCAGTCTGTGTTTGCCCAAAGCCATGCAGATTTACATGGATTCTCGCGAGAATTCTCATATTATGACTTGTTGCATCAGAATGCTGCAACCTCTGACAACAATCTCTTTCTACAGATTCTTTTCGCACACTGGCACGACTCAGATGTGCACTCACACTGCCCCGAGGTTTTGTGCAAGGGTACATTGGTTTGAAGTACTTTCTAAGTCAAACGACACCGAACTCGCTCTCAGTGTACGGCAGGGGTAAGTAGTGTAGTGCAGTTGTTCTCAAAGATTTTCAGTCACAACTTTTAAAATTACAACCACTGTCATTTGCAACCCTGAAATAAAAAATGACACAAGAATGAAAGAAAAACAGACTTCATGCAAATCTGCTCCACAAACCTCGTCTTTCGCACCTTCAGACACACTTCTAATAGATCAGTGTACACGAGCGCATTGGTTTGAAGCACTTCCTAAGTTCAGCAGGACCCACTTCAAACTCGCACTCACGCCGAGTGTACACTGAACGCGAGGCCGTTCAGTTTGGGACACATGCAGGTTTATTCCAAAATGCCTGTTACAACAGACACAGTCAACTGCGGTTCGATTTCATCCAAAGCCGCACAAATTCAGCGTAGATTCCAGCGCTTGTATAATGACTTGGAAGCCGCATCAGAATACTGCACCCTGCGTTACTCAGGGTAAACGGGCGCATTGATTAAGCACTTTCCAAGTTTTGTAGGATCCGCTTTGGTCCCGACCTGCACCAAACTTGCACTCAGTGTGCACTCGGAGTTAAACTGGTCAACAGCAGTTATAATGAGTGGATCTAGACAAAATGAGTCTAGACTAGTTCAGACTGCTTTAGAATGGTCAGTACTGGGCTTGAACATGTACTCACTTGGTTTGGCCATTTGCATTGTGTCTGTGCAACACAGTAAACTAAAGGGCGTACATTTACCACTACACAAAAACAGTGTATTTTGAGCACGATTTCAGACCTTTTTTGTGTACGTATGCTACGTCGTACATTTAGCACGATATGCTAAATGTACGAGTTTTGGTTGCAAGTTTTGGTTGCAGCCACGTGGGGGCATTTTCTTGAGGTGAAACGGGTGAGTTTAGGCTTCAAGTTACTAAAATGGGTAAGTTTAGGTCTGGGGTTAGGATCAGGATTTCGTTAATAACTAAAAACATGTCCATTAATGCCTCCCCTGACCCCTCCCCAGGGCTCCTCTGCAAAAGCGATTCTGAATCTCAGTGGGACTTCCCTGGTTAAATAAAGGTCAATTAAAAAAAACATAATATTCATAAATAACACATCTTAACAACCACCAGAGAAATGAACTGGGACTGCGACATGTACCATAACTACGCAAAACAGCTGTGAACTCGTGCTAATCATACGCAATTTACATGTCCTGTAATGTCGTGGTAAATGTACGCTTTCTTGTGAGATCGGGTCGTCTGTGTGAATGTTCTTTCACATTGGTCCACCACAAGACCGGTCCATGGTGACTAGGTTTGAAAGACCTTTAAGACCCCAGGACCATACCTATTTCACATGGGACTTATTAAACTTTTAACATTAAATTAGAGAGATTCAGAATGTTGTAATGTTTTCTGGAGTCTAACCAGAAGTCAACGTCAATACAGTGCCATACAATGCACCATAAGCTCTAAATCCACATTTATCACATCACTGACCTCAACCTGTCAAAATCTAAGCGTCAAAGTCTGTCCAATCAAACTACTCATCACACCTCACAAATTAGCTTGTCTGTTCTTATCCCAGAAGGAACGGCCCGATCAAACGCGACACGTGTTCACAAAGAATCCTTGTTCATCTACAAAAGTGGCCAATTATAAAGCAGTCTTATAAATAATGTCTTGGGCTCACCGCAAACCCCAACATTCCCGAGCTAACAGTGAAGACGCCGCCGCACCGTGGAGGCTACCTGCGGGGCATCTGGCTCAGACAAATCAGCCGCTGTACCCTGTGATTAGGCTCCACCACTTCAGAGCGCACACGCCCGCCAAAGCACGGCCCTGTCATCTCACTGCTTTATTGTCTTTAAAAGGGAAAGTGCAGACAGTTTTATTGGGGAGGTGGAATTAGCTTGTACCACACACAGCTTCGTTTGGGCTTTTAATCAAACACTTTTTTCCATTTCTTAAGGCAATTTCAATAAAAAGCCTATACGCTTGAATCATTGTTAAATCATCAAAACTGACTTTGTGTTTTGTCATGTTATTAGGCCTGGGACAACTGTTGAACCAAAAACTTTTTGTTCCACTTTGTGATGCCATCAAATATTAAGAAACGGGATACTTTCAATATCCATCATAGCTTGACAAAAGGTCAAAGAAACATTATTGCAGTGCATTGTTGGGTAAAACTATTGCACCTATGTTTTTTAATGTAACAGGCTTTTACTTCTTAATGCTTAAAAATACACTACAACGTATTCATTTTGTTAAATTCATGTTATACGGTCGTCAAGTGTGTTTATTGTGAAAACGTATTATTTATTTATTATTTTTTTATATATAAATAGGTATTACGATATACAATGGCATTAACATTGCTTGAGGTTCAGAGCACGACATTGATACTCAGCAGTTACGTTTTGTAGAAAAAATAAATACAAAAGTTATCTTACAATTAGTTACAGTTCAAATTCAACACAGTGTTGGTCTTCACAGCTTTCAAGTTAGTGCAATAATGGAGAGAATTTATATAGAAGGACAAAAGAGATTGAAATATTTTGGTAAATTTGGGTTTTGGTTGGAAAATTTACAACAATGGTTATGATACTTTGACAAAATTAGGATGAAGTTTGACAAATATGTCTTTTTAGCAGCAATATTTCTCTCATATATACCAAATAATACATGCTTGGCGTCAGTGTGCAGGTCCAGTTCAAACGTTCTATTCACGAGCAAAATCACATTGTTCCAGAATATCTGAGTGTAAAAGCATAGTAACTGATTCCTCAATACTATGACGCCGTGTACAGGATAACAGGGAAACTTCACGAACCTTATTTGCCACAAAGACTTTTCTAGCCAAAAGCCAGACCGTGTTCCAATTAATGACATTATATATATATATATTACTCCATTCCAAAATAGACGTAGTTTACTAAAACTATTGCACCTAAAACAAGTGTTAGTAGCTGTTTATGACATCACACAAGGTATCAAGACATCCATCTTTGACCACATCCCAGTTCTGAAAGTATCAACTTTTATACGCTTCTCTCTGCAGTGGTGAACCCATTGGATTTGGTAGGATTTATGTTGTTCTTTTTGGCTAAGCCTGCTCAGGTTCTGTGGCTGAAGAGTGACGGTCCTATCATCGACTGAAAAAAAACAGAAGTTCACCTGCTCCACCTAGACCTGACTGTGATGTGTCTCCAGACCTGGACCTGACTGTGACGTGTCTCCAGAGTTCACCTTGACCTGACTGTGACGTGTTTCCAGAGTTGACCTGGACCTGACTGTGATGTGTCTCCGGAGTTCACCTGGACCTGACTGTGATATGTCTCCACCTGGACCTGACTGTGACGTGTCCAGACCTGGACCTGACTGTGACGTGTCTCCAGACCTGGACCTGACTGTGATGTGTCTCCAGAGTTCATCTGGACCTGACTGTGATGTGTCTTTAAAGTTCACCTGGACCTGACTGTGACATGTCTCCAGGTTTCACCTGGACCTGACTGTGACGTGTCTCCAGACCTGGTCCTTACTGTGACGTGTCTCCAGACCTGGACCTGACTGTGACATGTCTCTCACGCCGATTTCCACCTCCAGTCGAGGCCAAGCCAAGCACAACATCATCAGAATGTTTGAATTAGTCATTGTTTTAATATTTTGTACCTTTGTTTAACTGCTTTTGTCTGTAAAGAGTCTTTGAGTGTCTTGAAAAGCGCTATATGAATAAAATGTGTTATTATTAAGATCATCCAGAACCTACAATCTGTTTCTTTCTACTGACCTACCAGGATCACGGAGCCTCTGACAATATAGTTTCTAGTTCTAGAGACTCCAGAGCTGGATGTTTGCACACACAGACTACACAAGCTCTAGGACTCCGCGGAGGGCCTGACCTCCCAAGCTCTAGTAGTTTTACTAGTTTCTGTCTGTTCATCAATAAATGTGTTATGTCCCAATGTGTTTGTCGACTTCACCCTCTAGTTTGTGCTCTACAGATATTCTGTCTGCCCAATCCTAGAAGCTGAGAGTTAATGGACCCTCCTCTTTTCTATGCATGTTGTGACACGTGACAGGAGAGACGAGAGTGTGATGAAAGTCTAGGTACACACGCCTGATCATTCACAGCACATAACACACAATATTAGGTCTGTTTTTTTTTTTTGTTTGTTTTTTTAGTGACCTCAAGAAAGTTAAATTCCTTTTTAAAACATTTCCATTTAGAACATTTCTTCTTTCTAAAGAAAAGCAAAACACTGATTCTCAAAGAGTTGAAGGTCTTTGTTATGACTGTTCATTACTTGATTGCAACTGGTTGTGGGGACAATCACAAATTTTTTTAAGTGTGACTTTTATTGATTGAGGCTCACATCAATAAATGAATCCTGGACTTTACAAACCAGGGCCTCCAAAACTACCATGACTAGATGTCAGTAATAATGTTAAGGTTCAAACAATTCAAAATTGGGTTAATGATTGCATTTAGGTAGTTTTATAGATAGATAGAATTTAGTTTCTTAAATCCTATCAACCTGTCTTCAGTTAAAAAAAAATAAAAATGAACCACTGCTATAAGGCACAAACATACAGTTGTGTGTGTGAGGTATTAATAGTAACAATGTTCATCCATTCATTCATTCACTTTTTATGCTTGTTCCTATCAGAGATTTCAGTCACTGGAGCCTATCCACGTGACTTTGGGCTTTGGGCGGTGGAACTCCCTGAACAGTGACCAACTCGTTGCAGGGAGACACACAATCATTCACTTTCTCATTCATTCACTGGGGAATGATGTCAGCGATGCCCAACTAAGACATGCTTAAGGAGATGGGAGGAAGCCGGACTCACGTAGAAAATCCAGGGTAACATGAGAGGAACCCATCTCTAACCACTCTGCTACCGTCCACTCTGCCAAGTAAGAATGTATCAATCTTTGTTAGAACATCAAGCACTTAAGAATTTATTATTTATTGAAACACTTACTTTTGCATAGTCAGAACTTCTCACATCACAAGTTCTCAGATTGTGATTTTTGCTCACTAAACATAGTAAACTGTTTGTGAATCTGATTGTAATTTTGGTGCACACTTTGGACCAATTAGTCTTCTAACTGTTTGTACCTGTTTCCACAAGTTTTCACAAACAGTAAAAAACAGCAATTATAAGTTACACATTGTTCTGTAACTGTTATTACTACTACTTCTTCCAGTTCCTACCTGCTTGTGTTTCCTCCTGCCTGCTCCTGCTTCATACTACCTGCCCCGGTTTCCTCCTGTTTTCCTTCTGTCTGTCCCGGTTTCCTCCTGTTTCTTCCTGCATGCTGCTGTCTCCTCCTGTTCCTTCTCTCTCCTCCAGCCTGCTCCTGTTTCCTCCTGTCTGCTCTTGTTTTCTCCCGTCTCCTGCCTGTCTCCTCCCATTTCCTCCTGTCTCCTCCTGCTTACTTTTCTTGTTTCCTCCTGCCTGCTCCTGTTTTCCTCCTATATCCCTCTCTCTTCACCTGTTTCCTCCTCTCTCCTCCAGCCTGCCCCTGTTTCCCTCTGTTTCCTACCGTTTCTTCCTGCCTGCTGCTCTCTCCTCCTGCTTCCTTCTGTTTCCTCCTGCCTGCTCCTGTATCATTCTGTCTTCACCTTCTTCTCTCTCCTCCAGCCTGCTCCTGCTTCATACTGCCTCTCCTGGTTTCCTCCTGTTTCTTCCTGCCTGCTGCTCTCTCCTCCTGCTTCCTTCTGTTTCCTCCTGCCTGCTCCTGTATCATTCTGTCTTCACCTTCTTCTCTCTCCTCCAGCCTGCTCCTGCTTCATACTGCCTCTCCTGGTTTCCTCCTGTTTCTTCCTGCATGCTGCTGTCTCCTCCTGCTTCCTTCTCTCTCCTCCAGCCTGCTCCTGTCTGCTCTTGTTTCCTCCTGTCTCCTCCAGTTTCTTTCTATCTTCTCCTGTCTGTCTGCTCCTGTTGTTTCCTGTACTGCTTCGTTCGGTCTCCTCCTGCTTCCTCTGCTTCTGCTTCCTCCTGCCTGCTCCTGTTCTTTCCTCGTTCCTCTCTCCGCGCCTGCCTCATTGGTCCCTCTGGTGGCCGCTGTCGTCACTGCGCAGCTGTGTCCGCGTACATCCAAATAAACTGCTGCGCGTAATGAGAAGATGTGCTCCCTCCCTCACTCTCGCTCTCTCTCTCTCTCCATCTCTCTTTCTCCAGGGACGAGGCTGCAGCGCACACAAATATTTTTTTTTCTCTCCCTCTTTTTCTTTTCAAATACGCACAATTCTCACTCGGCTCAGAATGAAACTTTTGGTGGAGCGGAGAAGCCACAACAAAAACACTTTTCTGAGAAGGATCTGGAGGTGGCACTTCACATAAAAACCCCTCTCTCTCTCTCTCTCTCTCCCAAGACGAGGACGTATTTTCTTACTCCTTCTGCATCAATTATAGAGTTTAGAATATGCAAAATAAAACGACATTACGAACCGCTTCAATTGTTGCTGCATATGCTCTACTTGTGTTCGGTTTTAGACAAATTATTTATGCCTTTTATCACAATATTTGACTTTATTTATTCATTGTTTGTACAAATAAATTATACATGTTGTGATGTCAACTTCAATAAAGCGGTATCAATCACAATATTAATATTTATATCACTAAAACTTAATTCATTTGGTAATTGTTTTGCATAAACGCCCACGGTCCGCGCGTAAAATGCGTGCGTATTTGGACAGTATTTAAATTGTCTCCCAACTTAATCAGCTTAATTGTTACTGACACATAATATAGGTTTGTTAGTATATGCTGGAGATACATATGAATGAAAAATACAACATGTGTCTGCTAAGAATGAAGTTTTGTTTAAATAATTTAATATTTACGCGCGTAAAAGTTGCATCACATTTTCTCAGTGTCTTAAATCTTAAAATCTGTGTGAAGACTTAGAAAAAAAATATGATAAAATGTTGCAAGATGTGTCAAAGCTAGAAGTTTACAAAAACAGCTTATAGTGAAGAAAAGAGCCACATTTCTGTGCGTAAAAGCTCTCCACACGGACTGTTCCAAACGCGCGCGCAGGCATTCAGGCAGACGGAGAGGCGAACATCTGGCTCACCTGTGGGCTCGTGCACCTGCCGCTCACAGGCACGCACGCACGCGCAAATTACCTGTCAATCAAGGCATCACACGCGCGCGCAAGACGGCACAAGAACAAGCTTCGTGCGTAAAAGCCGTGCGAGGCAAAGTCACTGCTGAAGGACGCGCTCTGATGTATTTCCTCGCTTTGTTTTGCTCAAACGCGTGTCCAAACGTGGCATCTTGTTTATTTTTCTTCTTTCTAAACATTCACGTGTGTGCGGAAGTGTGGAGATAACTTTATTTAACCCGTTTTACGTCTCGTTTCTGCATTTGAAAACTGTTGTCGTAGAAAATGTTTCTTGTTCCACTGTTTTTTTTCTTCCTTTCCTTCTTTTACTTGAGTTATTTCTGCAGCGCTGCCGTGGCTCGCGTTCAAATAGGAAATTCTTGCGCGTGGGAATGTCACCAGTTTTATTTCTAAACGGGTGACATTTTTATCCGTAATTTTCAGACTGAGGAAACATAAGAAGCGTTGCCGTAGAAATTGACAATTTAAAACAAAACTAAATTGATCTTTCGAGTTTCGAAAAGTCTCCAAAGACGTTGCTTAAATATAACAAGAAGCAAAAAAGACGATATTCTTTGATTATTTCAAGTCTTTCTATATTAAAATAGTCTAAAATGTGTTCTGGCTTTGAAGAGACGCCTACGAGGGCCGTGCGTAAAAAGATAAACTGAATATAATGAACATAAAGGCTGAAAAGACTAAAGAAGCTTTCGTTTTGCAATGTACCTTGTAAGTTAAATATTTTTAAGGTGAAACTGATTTAAAGTCACGTGTTTGTTGTTGTTTCTTTCAAAAACGAGCAGAAAATAGTTCAGTTTTTTGGAACCGTGCGTAATAATAAACGGCTTAATGATTCTATATGAGCTGCTTAACGGCGGAGCTCTGTTTAAATTCGAATTATGTGCAAACAGATGAACAGACTGCGGCGCGTGCTCGAGTGGCGGAAGCGCGCGCGGGCGCTCTCACTCGCTCGCTTATTAGACAGGATTTCCTTCAAGTTTTAAGTCTCGAAACGGCACCGGGAAATAAATCTTAATAAAACCGTGTGCGCACGGTTGGTGGTGACCTTCCTTCCATTGCGTGCGTGGGAGTGTGTGTGTGCGCGCGCGTGTGTGTGTCTGACAGAAAGGGGGAAAAAAGATCCATTTCAATTGTCTTTACGTCGTGTGGATTTATACATTTAATCTCATCGGCATATTTTGAGAATGTCACTTAAACTGTATGCATACATTTACGCACCTGTGGAAATTAGACAGCTTAATTATTGGTGAGTTTTTACACTCCAAAAGAGAAATGTAACTCTAATTATCATTAACACCTGGTGCCGAGTTTATCAATATCTTCTTAAGTTGTGTAGAAACATACCTACATCTCTTCAGTTTTGTCTTACGTTCTTAGACAAAACGTGTTAGCAACCAGAGAGAAATCAGATTATCAGACAGAATTGTTCACGTGACATGTCAAAAACCTGAAAATGTCAGAAATCAATCAATATTTTGAGTTCTTTAAAACTAAACTAAAAACTGCCTCAAAAATGCACAATTGTTCTTCATAACATGTCATTTTAATGCTGTTTGTTTGCTCATCGAAATAACGTAAAACTGCGCAAAGGATTCTCCCCAAATTGGCTGTTTTTTGTCCCGAGTGTGTGAAAATCCCCTCGTGGTTTTAGGTAAATAAATGGGATTTCTGTTGGTAAACTCTCACCTTGCATTATTCTATTTTCTAATTTGAATTACGATTATGCCCAAATCTCTCAAACAATTAGGCTATTAGGCTGCATTTTATACTCAGGCAATATAAATTATTTGAAAACCTGAAACATCCTGGTCCCTGTACTCCTGATTGAGAAACACTGATTTATCTCAATGGGATAAATAAAGCTTGATGTATGTTATGAATGTAAGTGTCCAGATCACACGTGACATTAACAGCGCGTGGAAAATGAATCGTAAATCAACGTGATTGTGGCACTTGACCCACGTTCGCGAGTCCCCAGGGGCAGTGCGTAATCGTGCGTGACTCTTTCCTGCGCTTACTTTTTTTTTAGATGGATTTCTTCGTGCGCGCGCCGCTGGTCGGATATGTTTTGATCTGAAAGCTTTGGACCAAGCTGAGATTCATTGGGATCTTAGTCCGATTTCGCCGCTGTTGGTCCTGACCTCGCTGACCCCGCGCGCGTGCCAAGACAAGGGTCACTCTGACAGAATCTTAACATCCGCGCCTGTCCACTCTGTGCGTGCCCGGGCGTGGGTGTGTGTGTATGAGAAAGTATCACATGCTTACACCTGTTTAGACCAGACTCTATAGGTTTGTGTGTTAGCTCGTTTACGCACAATTACGCACGCACGGGTCAAACTTGTTAAACTTCTGCGTGACTGTGTGTGAGTGCGTCTCCATGAGCACGTGCACGTGTTACCTTGCTCTTTTAACACAAACGGAATCACTTTTGTGCAAGAATCTCGCTGTGTGTTTCTCCGCTGCTGCACACGTCTCGTCTCACTTTCTCCTCCGCGCGCGCTCCCGTACGTGTTTCTGCGCGCACGTGTGTGAGAGGAGCCTGTGTGACTGCGCGTGCGTGTGTGGGCTGAGAGTCCCGTGAGAGCCCGCGCGTCAGAGAGGAGCGCCTGTAAAAACCAAAGTGGGGCAATGAGACAAGCTGCGCCACAGCTGGCAAATCATCGCTGCGAGCATCAGCGGCAAAGCGACGCGGTAGAGCAGAGCGGAGCGGCGGAGCGTCAGAGGGAGGGGCGCACTTTTACCTGCCGCCCCCTCAGAGCTGCCTCCACACTGCCGCGCGCTCCTGCACCTCTCTCCACTTCGCCTTCGCGTTCCCTGCTCTCCGGACCGCTGCCACCGCTCTGTTCGCACCGCTTACGTCCCTCTCACGCACGCACGGTCTCGCGGTGACAAGAGGAAAAGAGGTTCAACTTTTGATGGAAGACGAGCGGCCGGTCCTGCGCTGACAAACAGGTAAGAACTCACTGCTTCTTTTAGCTTTTACAACACAAGTGTGCGTAATTGTCTTTGGAGCGGTTATTACGCGGGCGCATCCTGTCTAACTTCATTCTTCCTCTCTAATAACTACTATGCACTGTACTACAGCAGGGCGCGCGCCAGTTGGTGAAGAATGAACAATGAACAATGCCAAGGAACATTTGAAACGACATGAAACGCGGTGCCAAACTAGGCTTTTGCAAAGACTTTTACGCGTGGCAACTTTTGACATCTCCAAAGCGGATCGCTCCAAAAAAAAGTTTGCTCACACAGTCACGCCGCGTTTTCAATCTGAATAATCTTATCATGCAAGTAATTGTGCAAAACAGGTGCACTTCTAAACAAGATAATTTGAACGTACACGTGCGTCAATGAAAATGAAATGCCAAAAATAGAAGTTTATCCAGTTCAATTTGCTTTTGCTGTTAAAATGCCAAGAACACGTGCGTTTTGTGAAGCTTTTAAAACTTTTGGCTAGTTTTGGATCTGCTTTTGGACAAAATATATGTTCTGAAATGCGTAAAAAACACGCGCAGTCTAACATTTGTACGTGCGTAAAAGTCCCATTCAATAATTTCCAAAAAGCAACTATTTTAAAACACGATTTCCACTTCGCTTTTGGCATTTTTTTTCTTTCTCACATCTGGCACATGCAGACCGCTTTCCCCCGGCTTGTTCATCTCCGTGGCACACTTGCGCAAACCACAATTAGATTAACTACTTATAACTTTCTAGAAATTACGCACACGTGTTCCGGTAAATACCTGCTGCTGCTGTTGCTTCTGCTGCTGCTGTCTCCAATTCTATCTGCTCTAAACCACAAACCGTAGCCTAATATTATTACTCTACGCTTATTCAAATAGAGCCGAACTTTATTTAGGCACGTTCTGATTTGACAACAGATCGTTATCGTGTCAATTTCACGTGTAGCTCCCGGAACTTATCTCGAACACAGGTTTAAAGCTGCTTCCAAACTCTCTCCAAAGCGCTGACACGTCTATTAAGACCTTCCCAATCTCCTTTTAGTATTTTTATTAGGCCATTAGATCTAGTTCATTTATTTCTCCATATATTTACAGTTTAATTACGCGTCAAGGCTGCGATACGCTTAAAAAAACGAAGCACTTTGAGGAGTAAGAGAGAGAGGAAAAGGCGACTGCTGCAGCTGATGATGCTCAAGGGGACGCCGTTGGTTTCAAGAATTTCGCAAATTCACCCTAAATTTGACGCGCAAAGTAAGAAAAAAAATCAAGATTATTACGCACGTAATAGTTTAAAAGCAACACCAATAACATGTAGTTTTATATATTTTACATTTAATAGCAAACATGTGTATAATTAACGTATTTTACGCACGGATTGAAGTGTGTTTTCTGTCTAAATTGACTTGACTGTGATAAACAAATAATAAGCACTGGGGGGAAAAAACTACAACCTTAATTTACACGCTAAGTGGTTGAATTAACTGCTATTATCATGATTTGAATATATTTTGACTTTCTTAAATAATGATTTGCCATTACAACAAGAAAATGCAGATCTTATCTCAAGCATAGACTGATTTTTTCCCCCTAATTTTAAGTTAAAATAACTGTAATTTTGAGTAAAATTAATGTATTTTAATATTGTTCCATTTGTAATCTGATTTTAAGACAATCAAAATATATGTAAAATAATACAGATATTCATTTCTAAATTAAGATCGTCCTTTTTCCAGTGTGCAAATATTTAGATAATAAACAAAACACTAAAAAACTGCTTTAAAAGTTCACTACGTCTCATACATTTCTTTGCAAAGCGTTTGGAATGTACATAAATGCAAAGTGAATACAGTTTATCTCCGCCGTCAAAATAGGGCATAGATTTGACTAAAGTCACCGCAAACTGTTTACGATTATGACATGTCTTTGCACTGTATAAATCTCAAATATGATTCATAACCGTAACCATGTGTCACTGAAAAATCACAGTTGTACCACACATCATTACGCATTCTCCATCTTTAGCTTTGTACGTCCTAAATGCTTATTTCTCTACTGCTTTCTATCGATGAAAATTAACATTCTTATATAGTTTTGAATAATCTTCCCATTGTGACTGAAGATATGAAGGTGTTTATCAAGCGGCGATAAAGATTTCCTTTGGCATTTCTTAGCAAAAATGATAGCTTTGACCTCGTTGAACTCTGAATTCAAGTCTTTCAAACTCCCACTATTTTGAATAAACAATTGTGTCGACCTGGAAAATATAGATTCGGTGGTTTGGTGGTCGGAAAAAAAACAGTCTTTAAGGATGTGAGAATCTTATTGTTGGATGCGATCACGTCTAAAGCGGACGCGGTGTGTTGCAATGCTTCTCACAACATGGTTTGCAGATTTCCGCAGTTAAATTTCAAATAAAATAAAGTGGGGATTTTAATGTTCATGTTGATAAGACAAAAAACACGAAAGATAAGATGGATAACTCTCAAATCAGATTGTGTTTTAATAAATTTGGGCATTTAAATTTGATGTTTGGGCAATGTAGAGTCTGTAATATTTGCATTTGCTGATTTTTACGGCACAAAATTGAATTCTGATCATTTTTATACAAATTTTTGATATCGTTTGCAATGAAATAAGCAATAATTTCATGAAACGCTGATTTCAAATGTCGCTTTCAGAAAATGCAAGATACGTTTTGACTTTCTGCTTCATGAATTTAACACTAGCATAGACTGTAATGTGTAAAATGTCTTGTTAGTTCATGATTTGGATTTGCAGCGATGCGTCTCTTGTCTTTTCGCTCTATCGAGGTCACGCTGGTTGCATCATTTTGGTTTTTATAAATTGCGAATTGAGCACAGAGATTAAAAAGAAAGGCATTTTGTGCAAGGAGTATGTACATTGTATTATGCTAAGAATCTGAATTTTACTGTAGCTTGTGGAAAGTGTGACAAATAATTGAATTGCATTTGTTGATTTTCAGGTACTAGCGCTGTGTTATCAAAATGAAATCTAAATATATTGAAAAATCTCAACTTTGTATTGTCAAAATATCACGCAAAAAATAAATGTTTTTATGATCAAATAGGGATATTACATTCAATTATTTATTGATTTATAGAATTAATTACTATATTGACTTTTAATTGAATATAAAAACCTATAGACGAGCATGTAATATGATTGTAACATTGATGTACTAAGACGACTTCAGCTTGTATAACTAAACAAATTGCAAAATTATCACAAACTCACAAAAATATTGTCATTTTGTCTATTGTCTATTATAGGAATTACAATTCACTATCCATTTCTTAAAATATAAATCACTAATTGACAATTAATTCAATTTTAAAAAGTTAGATTCAATAAAGAGCATGTGTTAATTAGCATTAAAAACGTTATATTATTGTGAATTTGAACTATTTAATGGAATAGCTTCTACAACTACATTGCAAAATAGTGTATTTCTAGATTTGATGAATTATTTTTTGGCTATTGTTACCTATTCAGGCAAAAAAGCCTTGTTTCAATACATTTGCTATCTGCCATTTCAAGCTAAAATCACTTGCAAGCAGTCACGAATATCTTTAAAAAATGGGATATTCTGCACCACTCAAACCATTCTAAGCTGGTTCTGATGTCTGTAGTACTATTAGTTTGCAGTGCACTCGACTCTCGTGTGTAGGACGTTACCCTGCAGGTTTCGCTGTCACCGTTATTAGCACAAAGTTTGCAGCGGTGCGTCTCTCGCCTTCTCTGTATCGAGGTCACGCTTGGTAGCAGTTAGGTCAAGGCTGGCAGGGCGCATGGGAATTAGGTTAGGGCCCTTTGTTGTGTGAAGCCGAGCAACTTGGAACTGCTGTGGTCGGCCTGGTCACTCTCACAAGATGTACCTCGCTTCCTGCTTGTGCCACTTTTTACTAAAAAAAAAAAAAAAAATGAGTGTCAGGAATGGGGCAGTTTTGCGGTTAGACAAAAATAATATTTACAGGAATGAGCCGTTCTATTTTTTTTTTATGCAAAGTAGATTTTCTAGAATTCTACTGTGGCTATTTGACTGTATTTTGTTGCAATGTTTTAAAAAATATTTTGACAGCAACATACTGTTTAAGCAGTATTGACAAACACTTCAAACTATGTTTTTCATTTCTTACCTTGTTACTTTTACAGCTGCAAACATTGACAGTAGCTTAGTGATAACACAGCGTAAAAATACAGCAACATATCGTGAAAGTCAGGTATGGGGAACAGAAAACTACTGTGCAATTTGACTGTATTTTGTTGCAATGTTTTAAAATATATTGACAATTTCTCATGTTTATTTCTTAGATTGTTACTTTTACAACTACAAACATGAATAGCTCAGTGATAACACAGCGTAAAAAAAGACAAAACTTTATTTACAGGAATGAGCCGTTCTATTGTTTATGCAAAGTAGATTTTACAGAATTCTACTGTGAATTTCACTGTATTTTGTTTTATTTATATTTTTTTTTCCATTTCTTACTTTGTTCTTTTACAACTGCTTACTGACGGTAGCTCATGATAACACAGCGTAAAAATACAGCACATCGTGAGGTCAGGTATGGGACAGTTTTGCGTTAAATGATATTTACAGGAATGAGCGTTCAATTTTTTATGTAAATAGATTTTGCATTTACTTGGCGATTTGACTGTATTTTGTTTTAAATATACTTACTTTTACAACTGCAACATGACATATAATAAAATATAGCAACATACTGTTTAAGCATTATGACAAACATTCAAACATTTTACAGTGGCAATTTAACGGTATTTTGTTGCAACATTTTAAGTACTGTAGTAGGCTTGTTGACTTACAGTTTTTACTTTTACAACAGCAAATACTGACATTAACACAATGATACAGTGAAATACAGCTGCATATCGTGAGTGCCAGGTATAGTGACAGTTTTGCGATTTGCTCTTCTGAAATATATTTTTTTAGCTTTTTTTTAGACAAAATATTTATTTCATGTGATGTCGAATTGAATAGCAGACCAATTGATAAACATTTCATGCTAGGTTTTTATTTCTTAGATTGTTACTTTTACAACTGCAACATTGACAGTAGCAGCATAAAATACAGCAACATACTGTGAGTGTCAGGTAGGGGGACAGCTTTGCGGTTAAATGATATTTACAGGAATGAGCCGTTCTATTTTTTATGCAAAGTAGATTTTACAGAATTCTACTGTGGCAATTTGACTGTATTGTGTTGCAATGTTTTAAAATATATTGACAATTGAACAAAATAACACGGGGCTAAAATACAGCAACATGCTGTTTAAGCAGTATTGACAAACATATCAAACTATGTTTTTCATTTCGTACATTGTCACTTTTACAACTGCAAACATTGACAGTAGCTCAATGACACAGCGTAAAAATACAGCAACATACCGTGAGTGTCAGGTATGGGGCAGTTTTGCAGTTTGCTGTTCTTGGACAAAAATTAATATGTACTGTAATCAGAAATTCTACCTTTTTTGTGATGTAGAATTGAGACGTTTACAGTGACAATTTAATTGTATTTTGTTGCAACATTAAAATAACAGTGAAAATACAGCTGCATATTGTGAGTGTCAGGTATAGGCACAGTTTTGCACTTGCGAAGTAAATTTGTAGCTCTATTTTAGACAAAAAATATTCTTTATTTCATGTAGAAGTGAATAGCAGACCAATTGACAAACTTTAATGCTAGGTTTTTGATTTCTTACAACAGCAAATATTGACATTACAGTAACACAATGATACAACATAACACAGTGTGAAAATACAGCAACATACTGTGGGTGCCAAGTATGGGACAGTTTTGCAGAAAATGTGTAGCTCTTTCTTAGACAAAATTATATATGCAGTAATTCTGTATTTTGTGTGATGTAGAATTGAGAATTTTACAGAATTCTGCTGTGGCAATTTAACAGTATTTTGTTGCTTTAAACACTATTGACAAACATTTCATTTCTTATATTGTTATTTTTTATAACCGCCACAAACATTAATGTTAACAAAATGATACAAAACAATACAGTTTCGCAGTTTACTGTTGTAAATCATATAAATATGTTAATCAGCAACCCTATATATCTTGTGAGGTAGAATTTTTCTGTGGCAATTTATGGTTTTTCGTTGCACTGTATTGACAAACATTATATAATGTTTTCAGTTTCTTTCATTGTTACTTCTAGAACTGCAATTATTGATATTAACACAAGGATACAGTAACATACTGTGAGTGGCAGATATGGTATTTGCAGCTTCCTGTTTTTTTAGACAAAAATATAAACAGGAATCAGCAATTCTTTTTATGTGATAGATTTTACAGAATAGATTTTTTAGACAATATTGGCAAAAATGTGATACTATATTTATCATTTCTTACATCGTTACTTCTGCAACTTCACATATTGACATTAATGCATCGATACAAAATAACAGAATATACAGCAACATACCGTGAGTGTTAGGTGCGGATACAGTTTTGCGATAAACCATCTTTGTGTGTCATGAGACCTATATATTATGCTTAATTATTGATAATACTGCATTTAATGTGATTTTATGGACTTCTTTTGTAGCGGTTTAAAAGTATTTTGCTGTGACGCTAAATGTTATTGACAAATATGTTTTTGTTTCTTTGTTACTTTACACCTGCAGCAGCATATTGTGAGTGTCAGGTGTGAAGACAGTTTTGCGGTTTACACTTTCTTACACAAACACATTCTGTTTTTTAAGTGACGTACAATCGATTTAGCAGAATTCTAAGGACATTGTATTTATTTATTTTTTTATTTTTTGCTGTGATGCTACTCAATATTGACAAATGTGTCTTGTAGTTGTCACTTTGTTGCTTTTACACCTAGCTGTCTTTTTTAGCGTCTCTCTTCTTTCTAATTTAATACATTATATTTTTGTGACATATTTAGGACTTAAACAGTAGTTAAGTTAAACAGTACTGACAAACACTTCTTACAATGTTGTCTATTTCTTTCTATTTTAACTTAACACCTGCAAATATTGACCTTTTTCTAACAATGGTGTAAAAACATTTTTCAAACAAAAACATCTTACAAATCGTCGCCAATTTAATAGTACTAATTCTGATTTATTGTGTTAAATTAGGTTGCAAAATCTTATTTATCTTGTCTTAATTATATGCTAAATGTTTGATTATCATGCATATTTTCATTTATTTTAAATTCAATTTTACAATCTATAAAGTTGTAAGTTAGCTGTTTTGTTTACTCTCTGAGTTTTAGACAGCTATAGGATTTTATTAAGGCTTAGACATAATAAACATATATTTACGAAGATATAATTTTACTCTGGATGACTAAAATTCAAAATTAGAGCAACATAATCTACCACTAAAGCTGGTATATATATATGAATTTTAGATATATTATTGTGAATGTTGTTCTGCAAGAATTTAATATCGAGTCTATCGTTTATAGTAAAAACAAAAAGCTTCAAAAGGAGCTGTTTGAAAATACAAATTAAATGTACTGTGAGCTTTCAAATAGCTACATTTTGTTTTAAATAATTCAATCCAGGGGTTCTGGGACCATTAAAAGTAACATGTACCCAACTCGTGACAAAACAAAATACATTTTTATAATAATTTCAAGAAGGAAAACCATTAACATACTAAATACCTAGTCATAATTGTAAAATGACATCTTCAAAGTAGCTTACAGTCTTCAGATTTTGCTTCGTGACCCACAAAGAGTCCCAACTCTCACTCTGAAAACCACTCCATTAATACGGTTTCTAAGTCGACTGTCTGAATAGTTATTTAACTTGAATTTTCTTGAATATTTCGTCAAATCATTGAGATATTGCTAATTTTGAAAAGGTGTCACGTCCTTTTAGTTGACTAACCAATCAGAATGTGTCTCAAGTCCAATAGTCCTATTTGATAATTAAACTTTAATTTTAAAGACATGTTAACATTTTCCTGTTGGACTGACATTACGTCGTCTGAACATTGTAATCGAGATATTCATTTTTGTCAATATACAACTATTTGTAAACGTTCTGATACTGTAAATTGAAACCTGTCTAAATATTGTGAAAGTGAATCATATACATTGAAAACCAGTCCTTCTTCCTCGACATTACTTCATTCTCTGCGGTGCACAATGTAAACCCGTCGAGCAGGAACGAGAAGAACAGTGCAGACAGTTGCCAGCTCACACATACTTGTTTAAGGTACATGTATGGGTAATCTGACCACAGTATGTGCATGTGTTACAAACTGAAAGTAGTGACTCCTCTGCAGACGAAACTGTGACGAGCTGAAGCGACAGACTGTTGCTCTTTGTAGTAAATAACCTCTGTTTAAAATAAATGCTCTACGTATTGATGGGGACATGTTAGCAATCGTAGGTTCAGAAGAATATTTTACTGATTTCAAAACATTATTGACCTGTTCTAAGAGAGCTTAAAATAGGAACTTTGTCATTACTGTAAGCATGGTCAATACGCAGCATTGAGGTCCATGAGGTCTGGACCTCGATCGTTTTTCTAGATTAACTTCTGCTAACAAAGACTGCAGCAGTATCTTATTATCTTGCTATTTTTAAATATGAGAGAAACAAGCTGTGAAGAACAATAATATCAATTTGGCTGTTAAATAATGGCCTCTATGTTATGAGTATTGATGAGATGTTGTCTATGTCTTTATAATTTTTCTAAATATGAAGCTGACAAAAACTAATCTTGTTTATTTTTTCTTACCTTTATTTTTCCAGGCAAAACATTAAGAAAAAAATTATTGTGCAATAAAAAAATACATCATGATTTTCTTTCAAAATTTTAGCTGTAGGTCTTTAAGTCAAGGAAGTGTCTTAACTTATAAGACCATAAACTTAGTGGCTTTGTAACATGTCTTGACTATTTATTTATTTATTTTAGTCAAATAAAATTGGACCTCAGTATTTTCAAAATCACGCGTGCAATCCTGACTTTAGGCAAAATGTTCTTTGGCCATTTGCAAATAATTTGGCTCAAAGTAAAAACTAATGTCTTCGAACAATGGCTCTTATATAAAAAAAAATTTCAACCCAGTTATGTCACTTGACCATCACTTTGCATTGGTGTTACTCTTGTCAAACTTTATATTTTAAAATATTTACTTCAAGGTATGGTTATGGTTGGGATTATGGTTATTGTTAGGGATTAGGGCTATTCAATCTAAGGCCTGGGGGCCAATCAGGCCCTTCAAACAGTAGATCCGGCCCATTAACCATTTTTCAAATAAAAAAGTGTCCTCTTTCTATGTTAGTACTAGGTTAGACCTCATTTGTTCCTGGTTTAGACATTAAATTCTGATTTAGTCTTTTTTGTTGTACCTTGTCATGTCCTTACTTAGAATTTAGCAACAACAAAAAAAAGATTTTTCTATATTGTCAGTAATGAATGAATGACTGAATGACTAATCAACCAATAAATGGATAATTTTTTTTTTTTTTTTGCAACAGTGGACATGGCTTAGTCAGAGCACACATTCATACACACACCAGACTCATACTAGGCCATGTGGGTGAAGTGGCTTGTCTACAGACACAACACAACAACGAGTTTCTCCTCTGTTCATCCCACTGTGGCACCTGAGGTTCCTCCGCGGTCTCCCATCAGAGTACTGCCCAGGCCCAACCCTGCTTAGCTTCTGAGATCTGACGGGATCAGGCTTTGGCATGCTGGTTTGATTGTACGAATGAAAAACGAATTAACCAATAATCGGATGATAATAAAGCAAATTTCAGCAGCATTTTTTCTGTAAATACGTTTTTCAGAGCACTGTAAGGAATAAATTACAGTAAACTGTCTTACATTTCTGTAAAATTCAGCCAAAACTGTATTTTTTTTCAGTATTTTCATTGAATTGTAGGATAATAAAACATGTCAGTACCGTCAAAGAAAAAACATTATTTTACTGTAAATAGAACCAGTATGACATAATGCAAACATGTGGTTACAAAGCTGCAGTTTCAATAGTAAAACCAGACTTTTTACAGTAAATTGTGAGTATTTCTCATCTCCGGTCTGCCGTTTGTTTTTAATTTCACTCTGAGATAGCTTTTTTTTCACGTGTCGCTCAATCGAAACCGGAGCGCTGTCGTATATATACTGTAGTAACCGGAAACTGCCGCCTCTTCATTCTGCAACAGTTTATACACTTTCATGTTTTATCTCACGTTTTGTTGTTACTGGCTCATCCTGCACTTTAAAAAAAACCTTTAAACACGGCAGAGTGCGTTCAAATGTGAGAAATCAGATATTTTTATTTTTTTTTACGAGAATGACTGTGGAGAATTGAACCACTAAAATTTGTGTTTTAACCAAAGCCAAAGATTAGGTCTAGTATATTTTTGCTGTTTATAACTGAGACTCTAGTCCTGCTTCATACTGTGCAGATGTGTACTTTCTCCGTCGTCACTGTTTCCATCTATTCTGTTGCCTTTAGCTGCCTGTATTTCCATTTTCCGAAAGGACCTGACATTGGGGACGATGTTATGGTGACTTGCAGGACCTGAAACCAAAATTTTCTTGTGTGTAATTTGGCCTGTCCACTTTTTTCAATTTGTATTTTTATCTGTGAAATGTGCTATGTAAGTAAAGCTTGCCTACTTACTTACTTACTTACAGTCAAATCAGCCTTTGGAATGACTCAGACTGAGTAAACTTACAAATAAAACAAATTCCCCAAGAATTCAAACATTTGAATACACCTTATACCTGCACGGTAGCACAGTGGTTAGAGCTCTGGCTTCCCAACAAGGAGGTCGTGGGTTCGACTCCCGGGTCGGACCATATCAACATCTCACGATCTCTCTGGGTGGAGTTTGCATGTTCTCCCCGTGTCACCGTGGGTTTTCTCCGGGTACTCCGGTTTCCTCCCACCTCCAAAACATGCATGTTTAGGTTAATTGGGCATCACTGTAAATTTCCCTTAGTGAGTGAATGAGAGTGTGAATGTTTGTCTGTCTAACCCTGCGACGAGTTCGCCACTGTCCAGGGTGTTTCCCCGCCTAAGGCCCAAAGTCATTGGGATAGGCTCCAGTCACCCGCGACCCCTAACGGGATTAAGCGGTAGAAAATGAATGATGAATAACTCAAGCTTAAAATTATATATAGTAGAGTTATATAGAGAGTCTTGCTTGGTGTCACATCCTTTTAAAGTCGGATAATTGGTAACACTTTATAATAACGTCTTAATCAGCCTTGGTACAACCTTAAAAAAAAAAAAACTAAATAAAGGCTTTATTCATCACGATCAAATGATTATTTAATAGATGAATACGTTTATTAAAGGGTAGTAACTACTTAATTACTACTAACCCTATCCACAACAATAAATCCTAAACTTAACTCTCTATTAATTCGTTACTAAGCTTTAGTAAACCTTTTCATTCATGAATTCATCATTTGTTCATGAATAATTAAGGCTTTATTCTTGTTTTATTCATGCTTTAGTAATGCATTCAGGTAGCTGTTATAAACTGGCAGTAAATAATCTAAGTCAAACAGGCAGGTGGTGTGTATTTTTCACCAAAGCAATGTGCCTGGACTAAAACAACTCACTTGGATCTGGAAATAACTTGAATTTAAATTGTGAACATTTCTTGTTTTCTTTGGTCAAGTCTGAAAAGTTGGTATGGAGTGTGAGTGCGTGTCTCGTCAGTCCTGTGCAGAGCAGAGTGAGAGCCGACAGCGCTGACCCAGGAGACCAATTATAGTCCGCCTTCAGAGAGTCCAGGTGGAGCGCTGGTGTCGCCGCGGAAACAAGACCATGAGTGAGAGAGGACGAAAGAAAGAAAAAAGTTGTCAAAACTATGATCTTAAAGTTGGACTAATGCGTCATCTAAGCTTTGCTTTAAAATTTGGTTTGGTTTTCTTCAGTGAAAACGCCCAAGACCTTATCAAGGTGTCGAACAGTAAAACTAGTCATGTTTTGGACCGTGGATTCAAGATTTTTCACATTTCTCTTAAAACACGTGTTAAAAACAACACAAAACTTGTCAGTTTTAACACAGTCAGTGTGTTAGGACATTTAAAGACTGTATGTATATTTGAATTGATTCATGCATGTTTGAGTAATCTTGTATTGTTCTTCAGCTGGAGCTCAAGTGCTCAGAAATCCCGTTTCACCTACCACCTATCCCCTCCTACCTCCCACCGGTGTGTTTACTTGCTATAATTCAAAAGTGTGGGTGCACGGTAGCCAAGTGGTTAGAGCTCTGGCTTCCCAATAAGGAGGTTGTGGGTTCACTCCTGGGTCAACCATATCAACATCTCACGATCTCTCTGGTGGAGTTTGCATGTTCTCCCCGTGTCACCGTGGGTTTTCTCCGGGTACTCCGGTTTCCTCCCACCTCCAAAAACATGCATGTTTAGGTTAATTGGGCATCACTGTAAAATTTCCCTTAGTGAATGAATGAGAGTTGTTTGAATGGTTGACTGTCTAACTCTGCGATGAGTTGGCCACTGTCCAGGGTGTTCCCCGCCTAAGGCCCAAAGTCACTGGATAGGCTTCAGTCACCCGCGACCCCTAACGGATTAAGCTGTAGAAAATAATGAATGAATTCAAAAGATTTACTCAAAGTGAAGCAATATGGTTCGAAACTGTCCCAAAGCATTTTCCAACAATAAAATTTTGTTAGATAAAATCTGTTGCTTTTTACAGTTAAAGAGGCGGGGCTTCAGCAGTTTTGAACAGGAATCAGTAGAGCTGTTTCTATTTTCAGCTGTTTAGATCAATTTTGTGTTTTACAATGAACCAAAGATAAATTACTGATCCGCACATGTTCTAGTTTCTTACTAAATATAAAAAAACAAACCCTTTAACACATTTGTTGTGTTCAATATATTTATGTACTCATTGTTCTCTATGTTATCCTAAATAGCACCTTTTCCAAAGTCACCGAGCCAACCTATTTTAATGTAAACTGAGGACATTTTATATTCTCTGTGAAGATGTGTTGTGTGTGTGCAACATGATAGTTAACACAGGCTCTAATTTACTAATATTCTTTATTCAATTCAGACAGTACTCAGTGGTCTCATTTTTGTGCGACTTTGACCATATACTTTTAATGAACATAAAGGTTGCTCATTTTTAAGTAAAATTTAGCTAGCCTAACTTTAAGGACAAGTTGCCAACAAATCCATCTGTATATTTCAAGTTGATAAAGTTTGGTGTAGAACTTCTTCTTTAAGTTACAATTTCCCAGAGAAACTTGTGAATAAAGTGGATTCATGAAATGCTCAAACATGATAGTTACAGCTCGGACAAATGCTGCAGTTTCCAGGTGAAAGTTTATATTTTGAGAGAGCAAACACCCCGACAAAGCAGAAGATGAAGTGTATTTGTAATGCCGTAAACAGATCGTTGTATATTCCGGTGTCACTCTTGGTTTCCGGTGAGCTGCTGAAATGCCGCCTACACGGATTCTTTTGCCAATTGTGAGGAACTAAATCTTGCACATGAGAGTCAGCGGAGAGGTAGTTTCTGCACAAATATGGTTTCACAATATTGAAAAGTACAGCCATATCTGCTAACACATTACTGACAGAAATAAAGTTTCACATCTGAATTACTCCATTTCTTACAATATGTTAGATACTTTCTATAGGTTCATGTTGTAGAATGTGGATTGTCCAGACTGTTTGTTCGATTAATAACAGTGTACTTTGCTGTGAATATCTTAAAGGTTATTTCACACGGTTTAAGTCTGGTGATTTGTATATGAGGCCAAAAGAGAAATGCATTTGGAGAAAAGTTTATGGATAGAATAATAGTGTGTAGTGTGTAACTTATAACATTCAGTAAGCTACAATACGGTTGGAGTGAAGTTTAAATGATTATTGTTTTTTGTTGTAATAGACAGTGAGTGTAGACTAGCACACTGATGAGTCTCACAGCCTGTTCTCATGGAAATGTGTCTATAACACACACTGTACAGTGGTGTGTCAAGTGAACACACTTTCTATTTTCTGCATATTTATGAATATAACATTAAAAAAAAAAGCCCTAATATTATCTCAACCAACTTTTTGTAATTTTAGAAAGATTTGAACCTGTTAACCACCAAGAAAAAACCCTCACATGTCCTTAACCAAAACACATTTTATACAGACTTTATTTATCTGACGTGTTAAATACACACATTCCATGAGAACATGGGCGCAGCAGTTAGCGCTACAGCCTCATAGCAAGAAGGTCCTGGGTTCGACTCCCAGGCCGCCCGGGGCCTTTCTATGTGGAGTTTGCATGTTCTCCCCGTGTCTGCGTAGGTTTCCTCCGGGTACTCGGGTTTCCTCCTACAACTAAAAACATGTCCAGTGTGCCTCCCCTCTCCAGGACTAAAAATGGAAATTAGCTGTAAAAGCTGGAATCTGGTTCAAGCTTCTCTGCCTTAGTGCTCAATGTAACTGTACATTGTCCTTAATAAACATGACCTTACCTTATGTTGCTTCACATTATCTCAGATCATTCATTTTGTTGCACAAGGTTCATAAAGATCAATGTTGGACTGAAAAGGATTTTGACAATTCATATTGAATCTTCTTATAAACTTGACTTAATGTTCATTTTGTAAACTTGGATTATATTGGGATGAAATATGGAGGTAGACCAGACTTTCCCAAACTTTTAAAATCAATAAATCAAATCAAATTTAGTCTGCATAACAGACTCAGGTGACTTGGGGCTTTCTAGGTGGAGTTTGCATGTTCTCCCTGTGTCTGTGTTGGTTCTCCTTTTGCAATGGAATCTAATTTAATAAATAAACAATCTTTGTTATTACTTTTTAATTTACTTTGTTTTTGTTTTTTTCTTATGCAACATAAGTACGTACATCCATCATCTGTGATCATTTTTTTTAATTAAAATGCCTATTTATTTTAGCGTAGCTTAGTTTATTTCTATAGTAAAATAATGATATGTCATTTACATAAAGACATAATCAAATACAAGACAAAAAGGCATAGGTGAAGCTCAGCTGACTGTGTCTATATTCTTGATTTGTAAATACATGTATCTAGGCTAAGTAAGAAGAAGATCTAATATGACATTGCAGATTTTCCTTTTTTCTTTTTCCTTATTCTGTTCCAGTGTGCGTCCTTAACTCTCCCGAGTGTGTAATCCCCAAACCAAACTGTCTCTGTGTGGTCCTTCCCGTCCCGTCCCAGCTCTGTGCCTTTGGGAGCAGGTCCGCGCCTCACATCTCCCTAAAACCATTAATCGTCCTCCTTTACCACCTCCATGATTACGCACGCCGCCAAATCAGCGCTCCGCAAACAGCCAAATTATACCTGTGCGCAAAATACCTGTTTAGCTGCCAGCAAATGTATTTATTATTAGTCTGTCGCCAGTAAATAAGAGGCCTGTCTGAGTTTTTAATGTGCCAGCTCTTCTGGGGATTCCAACCCTCAACCTCCCCAGCGCGCACACACAATCCACTCATATTATCAAAGCGCTAATAGAGCAAAAGATAACAATGCTTTTTATTATTTTTTGGGGGGAGTTTTGTGCGTGTGCGCGCGGAGACGAGTTGAGACAAGTTTAGAGGAATATTAAAAAAGAGAGAAAGAATGAGGTTGTTCTTAATCGGCACATTCCAAAGCGAAGGGGGGGGGGGGGTGAAAGTGGTGACACACGCGCGCGCACACGCACAAACAGGCGCGCACGCACATACCACCCGCAGCGACCAGAAGTAACAACAGGACTTATGTTTTTAGAGAGAGAGATGAGAGAAAAGAGAAATCTGAGTGGAATCCTCTTCAAATGTGTTAAATTATACGTTGGCTTTGTGTTGACTCTGAGTCAGGCGGCTGTTTTGTTATAATCATACTTATAAAGGTTGAAAAAACTGTAACTGAATGTTTATTAAGCATGAATAAGGCACTATCTATCTATCTATCTATCTATCTATCTATCTGTCTGCCTGTCTGTCTGTCTGTCTATCCCTCTCTTTCCTTCTCTTTTCCCCTTCATCCTCTTTCTCTGTCTCTCTCTGCCCCTCATCTTCTCTCTTTCTCTTTCTCTCTCTGTCTCTCTTTCCCTCTCTCTCCCCTTTCCCTTTCTGCCCCTTATCCCCTCTTTCTCTCTATCTATTTCTCTCTCTTTCCCTCTCTCTGCCCGTCATACTCTCTTTTTTCCTCTCTCTCTCTTGTCTCACTCTCTCTGTCTCTCTCTCTGTCTCTCTCTCCCTTTCCCTCTTTGCCCCTCATCCTCTCTCTCTTTCCCTCTGTCCTCTTTCCTGCTCTCTTCTTCCTCAATCTCTTTCTTTCTCTCTCTAACACTCTATTTCCCTCTCTCTGCCCATCATCCCCCTCTATAGCTCTTTCTGTCTCTTTCATTCCCTCTCTCTACTCCCTCTCTTTTCTTTCTCCTCTATTGTTCTTTCTTTCTTTCTTTACCCCTTTCTCTCATCTTTTCATTCTATTTCTCTAAATCTCACTCTTTCGTGCTCTCTTCTTACCTCTTTTTCTCTCACTCTTCCACCCTCTCTGTCAATAGCATCCACTGAAAATCAAAAGAGGGTCTTTTCTTCATTTTAAAGATCAAATATCTGCTCTTAACTTGCTCAACAGTGTTTTTTAGTCCAAGATGTTTTGCCTGTAATCCATTTAAAAAGAAAGCCGGCCTTCAGAATCAGCTGATCACATGGATTTCCCGGTCATGTGCCCCCTCTGCTGGTGAATCTGTGAAACTGCATCATGTATTTGACTGTAGACAAAGTCAGCAGGTGCATCAGAGAGCCCAACATTGCCACATATATTAAAAAGTCAATGACAGAAATGTCCATCCTTGGCAGGCTGGTTTGTCACGACTGATATTTTTGTCATTGGCAGTGAAAGAGTTAAAATAATAAATTGTGAATGACTGCTGAATCTTGACAGTTCGTCTTACAGCAATCACAAAAACAAAAATGTGATATCTTGACATTCTTAGCTCCTAAAGCATCAGTCAACACAATCACAATCCTTAAAGTCAGAAATTACAAAATGGCAAAGCAGAGGTGGCCAACTTTTTCTGACTTTCCACTGCGTTTCACCGACAAAAGCCTTTTCCAGACCTTGCTGTGTGTGTTTTCTGTGCGTGTCGACCATATGTTTGATTCTAATATGCCTAATCCTTCTCCTTCCCGTGTCACAAAAGCATCCCATTGTCCTCTCTGTTTTTTTCTTTTTTCTTGGCGTGTCCTAATCGGCAAAGAAATACACCCAAAGTCCGTCATGTTGGCTTTGTCACGCTTCCGACTAAACGCTATCATTCCCGCGGCCATTTTTTATTTATTTCCCCTTCGCTGTCGCCGTTAGTGCTTCACGCAATTTAGCCCTCGCACACAGAAGTTAGCAAAGCATTTAAAATCACATTATTACCGGCAGCGCCATATGTTTTTCTCTTATTCAAAAGGAGAACATTGTCTCGTCTTAATTCGTGGATCTGTGTAGGTTTTGCTGGCTGCTTTTGTGGCGAGGGGAAAGGGAAAAAAATGGAATCCAGCTCAGATCAGGTTGTTAATACCCACCCACGTGCTTTTTTTTGTCTTTTCTCTTGAAGGAGACAGTGTTGCGTGTCTTATCAGCGTTTTGTTCGCGCTTTGACGCAGGATTAAACGCGTGGATAAAAGATGGAGAGAGACGGAGAAACTATAGGTGCAGAACAAGGCCTGAGCCAAGAATTGAGGAGAAATTATTTATGGAAGAAAAAGATGAAGGTCTAGTGAAGTTTAAGAAATTTGTTGGAGAATTGTTGGATTAGGGTTTGTGATGTTGATGTGCACAGACCTCACACACACACACACAAAGCAATATGTAAACCTGTAAAGTGTCTCCTGCAGGTGAAGAGGAACAATTTTTACATTTATAGTCATCATGTTTCAAAAAATGTGCTGTCGTTTATTCACAAATGCAAGAGTTTTTCATCAGGTCTTGTCTTCAACTTCATCTCATATTTTCTGTGGTGGTTGGAAAGATGTATTATTATTCCAGAATATTAACAAAATCCTCCCTAGTCCCAGCCCTAAACTTACCCATTTTAGGAACTTGAAGCCTAAACTTACCTGTCAAACCTAAAGAAAATATTGCCATGTGGCTTCAACCAACAGTTTTTACTCTATTGATTGAATAGGCTACCATCATCTAAAATCACATTAAAGGAAGAATACTTTTTGATTGAAGTTACACAATGTCACCTTTAATCTAAAAAAAAAAAAAAAAAAAAAGCCGCACAATATGTTCTAAACCACATGTGTCAAAGAGATCCTGCTACCCTCAAGGTCATATCAGGTTTACTTAAATGCTATATTTGTGCCAGGAATTATCTGTGTATTTTACACCTTAAACAGGTGACAGGTTGGACTACTTTTTTATTAAAACACATCTAATAAATCTAAGAACAGAAGGAGGGACTAAGGACAGAAAGAGTTGACAGTCTTGAACTCAGAGATGTCTGTCGTCGTGATTTTGGGCTGTACAAAAATTAATTGATTGAACTTATTTGACTCTTAGCACCCCTTAAAATTTCAAGCACATTAAAAACATCCAAAACAATATCAGTCCAGTTTTCATATATTTAATCATAATTACAAAAAGTCGCCGCTTATCCCATTTCTTTATCTGATTTGTTCCGGCGGCCATCTTGACCCCAATCAAACATCACCATTTAGGTTTGTCAGGTGAAACACTTACAGCAGGATTCACGTCTGTCTCTTCCGCATAATTAAGAATCCAAATGAGTGAGTTACATTAACCTGCACACTGTT
Source organism: Mugilogobius chulae (assembly GCA_038363315.1). NCBI lineage: Eukaryota > Metazoa > Chordata > Actinopteri > Gobiiformes > Gobiidae > Mugilogobius > Mugilogobius chulae. Next base: position 9,635,778 of record CM076413.1, on the reverse strand, counting down.
GGTATTTTCAGAGCCCGGTGAACACTAATTGAATTCATTACTCCGAAAAAGTTAAATCTAATCCAAACTTTTACAATAAATGACATTTGAAGTGCTTCATTTGCGTCGTTAACTTCAGCAAAACCTCTAAATTCATTTGATTATTTAGTCATTAATTAACAGCACGAGATAGAAAATTTAAATTTCTACTGACTTTGAAGCGAAAAGGTTTCATCTGAAAATGGCTCCACTGTTCTTTATTTTAAAGACAATTATAATATATTTTGGACATTTTAAAGGACCCACATTAAGTACATTTTTGTTTTCTGTTTTAAGGTCACATTGTTGTCAAAAGTACATGTTAAGTTGTGTTTAGCTTCATTCTGACTTATGGAACCAGCAAATTATACACATTTAGGCTGTGTTCACCGTTCAAGCTGAAAACATACCATTTCACCTTGTGATGTCATTGACTGGTCGTCCAGAAGCCCTCTATTGTGTTTATTCATTCATTCATTCATTCATTTTCTACCGCTTAATCCCGTTAGGGGTCGCGGGTGACTGGAGCCTATCCCAGTAACTGTGGGCCTTAGGCGGGGAAACATTGTTATGCATCTATTGTGTTTATAAAGTCCATAAATCTTCGCTTGGCCTTAGGGGAGCTGCATATGAATGTAACCAGCAGGCTCTGTTTTCGGTTTATTGATGCTTGACACTCGCATCAGATCAGAAAACTACACTGACAGAGATGTGCTAATCCATGGAGAAACTTAAACACAAGTAGAGCTGTCTTAGGCTGCGTTTTTGCGTCCATTTTCAATGTTAAGTCAAGGTAAACCCGCGTCTTTAGCATTCAAGCATATTTGCGCTGCGTATTGGCGTCTGGGGCGTTCGTTGACCAGCAATTAGGCATCTGAAAACGCGCCGTCTTGCAGATTGGATGCTTGTGATTGTAACTTCGCTCAAATCTGCGGGCGTAAAAAATGTCTTTTTGTCCCCCAACTCCTGGACGCGCATCGGGTTGTTTTGGGCGCCTATCACGCTGTCCGGTGTGATTGCAGTATTAAAGTCTATTCTTAATAACTGTAATAAACTTTTTCACTCAATAATTCACAATTTGTTCATGAACAATTAAAACTTCTTCATGCTATACTAAGACAAATTAAGGTGTAAATATTCAACAGCGATAATTGCCCACATCTTAATCAAAAACAGATTACTTGAAATCATTTTAGAATCTATTCTAAGCCTGGCCTACAGAAAATCTAAGTTATGGCATGTTTTATGATTTATTTGACACAATACTTTTAAATTGGTTCTGGGCATTTTGAAAGTCCAGCTTTAAGCCCTGTCTTTCCTCCCTTCAGGTTCATTCTCTCCCTATCCAAATGAAGTGTCCCCGAGCTGACCTCCACCCCCCTCTCCTCCCCTCACACACACTTGTCCTGTCCGTCTAATGCCATTAATTGTTTATTTGTTGCGATCCACGAGGCTGCAGATTTGATTTTAATTCTCGGTTCATGTGACGAGCGAGTTCCGTGGCAGAAAAGTCATTTGGTGTGCCTCGCCTCCTCGATCTGTGTACCACTAATTGGCTCATAATTTGATAAAGGAGGTGGGAGGTGAGCGCAGGAGCGGGAGACACGTGTGAGGCTGTGGAAAGTCTGCTGTTGGGCTGGTCTCTCAAAGTCTTTTTTTACACAGACGTTTCTTTAAAGGGGACGGTTTGTAGCCCTGTTACATCAGCGTCACTCATCATTAGGGGAGAGCGGGTTTGGTTGTCACATTTTTTACTTTGATTTAAATTTCTCAAAACAGCAAATCTCACATTTTAACAACAAAGAAAAACTCAAAGTCTTGGGTAACTAATGAATCCACCTGCTGTTCTCTGTCTTATTCTGATCAAAAGTTATTGATCATTAAAATTGTTCACCTGTGACAACCAACCCCAAGTCTGGGTTGGTTGTCACAATGTTATGTCAATGGGAGACCGATGACAAATGTGTCTTGTCTTATGTTTGATTTCATTTTGATTCAAGAATGTTTTACATTTTCGGAATCAGGAGACGTTAAATTACAAGAAAAATCGGACTTTTTTTTTTTTCAAATGCATCAATCACAAGCTGAGATACAGTGACAACCAACCCGTGTGACAACCAACCCTGCTCTCCCCCAGTTTACTCACAGTTGTGTTCCGATTGATTCCTGCGAGTTTGAGTAATCTTGTATTGTCTTGGTGGTAGGTAAAAAGTCCTATTTTCACCTACCACCTATCCCCACCCACTTGTCTGTATATAAGCTCAGGTCATGTTCTAATGTCATGTCATAGTGTACAAGAGCCAGCTAATAATAACTTATTAATACACCATGAAAAAGGTCATTTCTTGAACGTTGTGACTTGGACTTGAGTCAGACTTGGGTCACTGTTGTATTGACTTGAGAAGGTCTGTGACTTGACTTTGACTGGAGCTCTTTAACTTGTCTCTCTACACTTTTGCGTTTGTGACTAGAAAATTATTTTAAATAAGATGATGTATTTAATAATAATAATACAATTCTAGAAATATAAGATGCATTTGTTAATTTGGCATGAAGACTTGAAAAGATTTGAAACTAAAATTAGAGGACTTGGACCCAATTTGGACGCTGACTTGTCTCTCTTTGACTTGGACTTGTCTCTCTTTGACTTGGTTCTTGACCTGGACTTGTCTCTCTTTGACTTGGACTTGACTTGGACTTGTCTCTCTTTGACTTGGACTTGACTTGGACTTGTCTCTCTTTGACTTGGACTTGTCTCTCTTTGACTCGGACTTGTCTCTCTTTGACTTGGACTTGACTTGGACTTGTCTCTCTTTGACTTCGACTTGTCTCTCTTTGACTTGGACTTGTCTCTCTTTGACTTCGACTTGTCTCTCTTTGACTCGGACTTGTCTCTCTTAGACTTGGACTTGTCTCTCTTTGACTTGGACTTGTCTCTCTTTGACTCAGACTTGTCTCTCTTTGACTCGGACTTGTCTCTCTTTGACTCAGACTTGTCTCTCTTTGACTTGGACTTGTCTCTCTTTGACTTGGACTTGTCTCTCTCTGACTTGGACTTGTCTCTCTTTGACTCAGACTTGTCTCTCTTTGACTCGGACTTGTCTCTCTTTGACTCGGACTTGTCTCTCTTTGACTTGCACTTGTCTCTCTCTGACTTGGACTTGTTTCTCTTTGACTCAGACTTGTCTCTTATTCACTTGAACTTGTCTCTCTTTGACTTGGACTTGTCTCTCTTTGACTCGGACTTGTCTCTCTTTGACTTGGACTTGACTTGGACTTGTCTCTCTTTGACTTCGACTTGTCTCTCTTTGACTTGGACTTGTCTCTCTTTGACTCAGACTTGTCTCTTACTCACTTGAACTTGTCTCTCTGTTCTAAAGTACAGTAAGTGCAGCTCAGAATATCCAAACATTTCAAACATAGATACTACACTTTTGCTTCGTTTTTAATATTTGTCAAAAAATGTGCAGAGTTCAACCATAACTAAACAAAACATACAATACAATATGAAACATTTCGGGATTAACTCTTTTGTGAAAGCTAGGTTCAAAAAAGTTTCGTAGCCACAAAAAAGTTAAAATCTCCCTCTTAAATTTTGCCATGAAGAGCTTGTCATAACGTTCTGCAGTGTGGAACAGAAGTCAATGAACCTGTTTTTATACCAAGCAAGTTTTGTAGATCAATTCTGAATTAAAGACAGTTCCTACCCACTGAATGAAACGACCTTTGTCTGCACACAACAAGCTCGCAGGCCGACCACAAGCTTCTGCAGTGTGAGAAAGTCTGATAGTCGGACCACAGTTTCCCCGACCACCTCTCACTCACAAACAGGTGAACCGGTGTCATGTCATTAGAAAACTATTACAGCTCATCTCAGGCCAAACTTCACCCAAAATCTCCACAGAAAAACACAAAACATGATGCAGCTTTTTTTGTTTGTTTTTATCACTGTTTTTGTTGACATGGCTGAATAAAAGTGCAACCAAGGCCAGTCAAATAAAAAAATTTACTTTGTGGAGTGTGTAAGTGTGGTCTAACAGTGTCTCTCACCATAGTTTAGTCACAGATGGAGAGAGAGAGAGCGAGAGAGAGAAAAGAGAGGGAAGGAGAGAGAGAAAGAGGGAGGGAGAGAGAGAAAGATGGAGAGAGAGTGAGAGAGAGAGAGAGAGAGAGAGGGAGGGAGAGAGAGAAAGACAAAGAAAGGGGTAAAGGAAAGAAAGACAGAGGGAGACAAAGAAAAAGAGAGAAGAGAAAGAGAGAGAAGAGAAGAGAAAGGGAGCGAAGGAAGAAAGAGAAAGACAGAGAGGGAGACAGAGAGAGAGAGGGAGTGAGAGAAAGAAAGAAAAGAGAGAGAGAGGAGAAAGAGAGAGGGGGTGAAGGAAAGAAAGAGACTGGGCAAAGAAAAGACAGAGAAAGAGGGAGAAGAGAGGGGCTGGAAGGAAAGAAAGACAGACAGTGAATGAGAGGGAAAGAGAGAGGGAGAAAGAGGAAGGGGAGAGAGAGAGAGAGAGAGGGAGGGAGGGAGAGAGAAAGACAAAGAAAGGGGGCAAAGGAAAGAAAGACAGAGGGAGACAAAGAGAGAGAAGAGAAAGGGGGTGAAGGGAAGAAAGAGAAAGACAGAGAGGGAGACCGAGAGAGAGAGGGAGTGAGAGAAAGAAAGAAAAGAGAGAGAGAGGAGAAAGAGAGAGGGGGTGAAGGAAAGAAAGAAAGGTAGAGAGTGAGAGAGAGGGAGAGAAGAGAAAGAAAGAGACTGGGCAAGAAAAGACAGAGAAAGAGGGAGAAGAGAGGGGCTGGAAGGAAAGAAAGACAGTGAGTGAGAGAGAAAGAGAGAGAGAGAGAGGGAGGGAGAGAGAAAGACAAAGAGAGGGGGCAAAGGAAAGAAGGACAGAGGGAGACAGAGAGAAAGAGAGAAGAGAAAGAGAGAGGAGAAGAGAAAGGGGGCGAAGGAAAGAAAGAGAAAGACAGAGAGGGAGGGAGGTAGAGAGAGAAAGAAAAGAGAGAGAGAGAGAAAGAGCAAGAGGGCGAAGGAAGGAAAGATAGAAAGGCAGAGAAGGAGACAGAGAGAAGAGAGAGAGGGGGCAAAGGAAAGAAAGAAAAAGACAGAGGGAGACAGAGAAAGAGAGAGAAGAGAAAGAGAGAGACTGGGCGAAGAAAAGACCGAGAGAGAAAAAGGGAGAAGAGAGAGGGGGGCGAAGGAAAGAAAGAAAGACAGTGTGGGAGACAGAGAGGGAGAGAAAGAAGAGTTAAAGAGGGGCGAAGGAAAGAAAGAGAAAGGCAGTGAGGGAGACAAAGAAAGAGTTAGAGAAGAGAAAGAGAGAGGACTGAGCGAAGAAAAGACAGAGAGAGAAAGAGGGACAAGAGAGAGGGGGGCGAAGGAAAGAAAGAAAGACAGTGTGGGAGACAGAGAGGGAGAGAAAGAAGAGTGAGAGAGGGGGCGAAGGAAAGCAAGAGAAAGGCAGAGAGGGAGACAGAGAAAGGGGGAGAGGGAAGAGAGAGAAACGAAGAGAACGATGAAGAGAAACAGGAGACAGCAAGAGAGAGAAGAAAGAGGGTGTGTGAGAAAGAGAGGAGAAAGAACGGGTGAAAGAGTGAGAGGAGTGAGAGTCAGAGAGAGAGGAGGGGTGGACAGAGAGAAGACCGAAAGACATGGAGAGAGAGAACAGACAAGTCACATTCATAAATCTAAATGACATCAAACTTTAGATTAAACTGTCCTATTATATCTTTACAGTGTAAGATTCAAAACCGTCTTATAGCCAGCCACCGTCCATCCTCAAAACCCCCACCACCACTTATCATATACTTTAAAACACATTACCTCAACTTGTATTTCTTCACTTGATTGCTATTTGCAGAATTAAGTTCACTTCACACAATGGCGGCTGCGTGCAAACACATTCCCCGTCCGTGCCTAATCCGGGGCCTGTCGCTTGTGTGCCGTAGTACCGCTTTTGTTTGGCCCGCTTATTAATTCATATTTGTCACCACTTGTTTATGCCTTTTCACGCGACCATCATCTCCTTCTGTGCTTGTTTTGACACGACTCATTATTAAATCCTCTAATAATACTTCCGTGTCTGAATGTGGGAGGCACTTGAAGCGTCGCTCTGGCAGTTCTCCGGTGCCCAGACTGAGACGCGCAGACTAATTTGTTTTTAGTAATCCAAATAATCGTATTAATGCCCGTTTAAAAGCATCAGGAGTGGCGAGTGAGCGCGTCGTGACACCTACGTGAGGGGAAATAAAGAGGATTCCTGCGCCGGAGCCAGCTATGATACATTTGCTTTATCTGTTCATAATGGCATTAATCAGGAGATTTCACCCTTCCGACATAAATGTGTTTTTATAAGGCGCTGCCAGCTGTGTGTGCGCGCTCGTAATGTGCACTCAAGGTTTCCGCGCGCTAACCGACGCTCTGTTTTCACTGCTGTCAGATCAAACTCGAGGTAAACACTTCACACTTTGTAATAAACAAGAAGAAGTGCTCTCGCCTCGCAGCCACAAGGTCCACGGTTTGATTTCCCAGACCTTCTGTGTGCTTCATCCGGCTAAACTTAAAGGAGGCATATAGTAGTGAGAAGAAAAGGTATTGAGTGTAGGTTTCTGCATTGTTTGATCTTCATCTAAGTCAGTGTTTCTCAAACTGTGGGATGTGTACAGCTGTGGTGCTTGGAGTGCCTTTGAAGCCATTTTCAGTTTATATTTTGTTCACCTTTTGCAGGAGAGGGGACGAATCTGGTCATGTTTTGGGTCCTATTTGGGTTAAAGTGAACATATTATGCAAAATGTACTTGTTTGAAGTTTTATTCCTTTTATAAAACTGACTCTTCATCAAAAACACTGCTGAAGTATGGTCTGTTCCCCCAAAACACCATTCTTAATGTCTCTGATCTGTGATGTCATAGATAGATCTCTAACATCGTCTGTTTTTTAAGGACACCTATTGTGTTTGTTTCTTTTCTACGTAGTTTAGAAAGAAACTAGAACATGTGCAGATCAGTCATTGTAAAAACACAAAGTTGATCAAAACAACTTAAAAATAGAAACAGCTCTACTGACTTCCTGTTCAAAACTGCAGATCTGATAAGCCCCGCCTCTTCATTTTAAAATGTAACTGTAAAAAGCAACAGAAAAATGTATTGTTGGAAAGTGGCAGTATTGAACCATATATGCTTCACTTTGAGTTTTAATCTTTTGAATTATAACAAGTAAATGCAGACAAGTGGGAGGGGATATGTGGTAGGTGAGAACGAGAATTTCTGAGCACTTGAGCTGCAGCTGAAGAACAATACAAGATTACTCCAAAATGCAGGAATCAATTTAAATATAACTCTGAGTAAACTAATGATGAAGGAAGGCCATTATAATAAGGTTAAAACTTAGAAAAGTGAATTTGACATAATAGGTCCTCTTTAAGTCCATCAACCATCTAGACCAGGGGTGCCCAAACTTTTTTCCTCGGAGGGCCAAAATTTGCAGATTTTTTCTTCGCGGGCCAAAATGTATTGCATTGTTGAGTGCCAAGGGCCAAACATAATTTCGTTCGGCATTTAAAAAAACATTTTGAGAAAAGATGAAGATTAAAATATCTTTTACTAGCATGTTTTAAGAGATTGCACATGAATTTTGTCATTTGACAGTTTTTTCAGCACAAAATTGAATCAAACTGTTAGTTCTAACAAACTTGAATAACCCTTCGCGGGCCAAATTGAACCATCTGGCGGGCCGAATTGGCCCCCGGGCCCCACTTTGGGCACCCCTGATCTAGACTGTCTTGGAGCATTTCTGCAGCATTAGCATATCAGGCAAGATCGATTTGACTCTTAACCCTGTGAAATTTCTCTTTCAGTCAGTAGATGGAGCTCTAACTCAGTTTCTGAAATGACTGTCATGTGACCTTTACTTCACTCTTCTATGAAGCTCAACAGTGTTTGATCGCCCTGGTTCTGGAAGTATTTTGCCCCATGTTAAAGTGCCATAGGCTTTTGAACAATTCAAATATTAAGAGTTTAAAGACATATCGAGGGTTAACCAGCTACGTGCTAACTCATACTCACAGTGCGGTTGTTTTCAGTCTAAAAAGTACATCTAACTTAGTTTATTAAGCTGAAAAAAAAAAAAAAATATATATATATATAGGTCTTATGCTCCTGACTTTTCTGATATTTTGCTAACCATTGTTTAGACTTGATTTTGTCTCATTTTGAACTTTTCAAGTTCTTTTTTTAGGCCCAATATTGTCAGAGTTTGATTTGGTGGTATTTGGAGAGACACATTTGAGAAATGATCTGTGGACAGTTTTGCTTAAACTAATGATGTAAACCAGTGGTCAACAATCTTCAAAGAAAATGTGGATATACAATGAAACAGCAAAAACCTATAATTTCTCTCCCTCACACTCTCTCTCTCTCTCTCTCATTTCTTTCTCTCCCTCTCTCTCCCTTTTTCTCTCCCCCTCTCATCTCCTTCTCTCCCTCTCTCCTTTCTCTCCCTCTCTCCTTTCTCTCATCTCTTTCTCTCTCTCACCTCTATTTCTCTTGCTCTCCCCTCTTCTCCTTCTCTCATCCCATACTCTCCCTCTCTCTCATCCCTGTCTTTCTCTCTTCCTCTTTCTCTCTCATCCCTTTTTTCTCTCTCCCTTTCTATCTCCCTCTCTCATCCTTTTCTCTTGCTCTCTCTCATCCCTTTCTCTCATCTCTCCTCACTTTCTTTCTCTCTCTACCCTCTTTCTCTCTCATCCCTTTCTCTCTCTCTCTCATAACTTTTCTCTTGCTCTCTCTTTCCTTCCTCTCATTCCTTTCTTTCTTTCTCTACCTCCCTCTCTCTCTCATCCCTTTCTCTCTCTCTCTCCCCCTCTCTCATCTCATCTCTCTCTCTCCCCCTCTCTCTCACCCCCCCCTCTCTCTCTCCTCCTCTCTCATCCCTCCCCTCTCTCTCTCTCTCATCTCTCTCTCTCTCTCCCCCCCACTCTCTCTCTCTCCCACTCTCTCTCTCCATCTCTCTCATCACTCTCTCTTCCTCTCTCTACCTCCCTCTCTCTTTCATCTCTCTCTCCCTCTCTCTCTTATCTCTCCCCTCTCTCATCCCTCCCCCCTCTCTCTCATCTAATCTCTCTCTCCCTCTCTCCCATCCCCCCTCTCTCTCTTCTTTCCCCTTCTCTCTCTCTCTCTCTCTCTCATCTCTCTCTCTCTCTACATTGAAAACCTTTGACTCACATTATTAAGTTATTTCAACATAAAGATTTATAAACGCTTTAACTAATTGGCCTTAGGTTTGTTTCCAGTGCTGGTTAAAGATTCAAAAAGTGGATTTTTACTTGATACATCTCCTTTAATTCATAGTTTCCCTCATTTGAAAGAAGAACGTTGACATTTTTTACCCTTTTCACCCGTAAAAAAACCTCATTGCTCCTGCACAATGTCAAATTATCATAATAAGCCAAAACGCTGCATAAAAACCACATTATGACAGGCACTACACTGTCTCATCTTTTGTTCCCTTTCACAAACGTCGGCAACAATCCTCCCAAATCCACTTTGTTAGCCCTGTATCCAGAGCGGCGCGAGCGTGCTAGCGGCCCGTCGCGGCGTTCCGGAGCCGACACAAAGCGCTATATGTTAATTGATAATCAGCGGTGTTGGTTTGGGCGCAGCACTGGCACCGGAGACTACCTGTTTCCCGTGCCAAGCCCTGGCTGGGGTTATCGCGGCTCTCCGATGCTGCCCGGTCTGCGCTGATGCTGCTGCTGGAAAACGCTGCGGCTGGGAGAGCGGGACAAAAACGGGAGTGTTTGTCCACGATGGCTGCTTTTCTCTGTGTGTGTGTGTTTGTGAAATCAAAGCCAGGAGCCATGCAGGAACACACGGAGATGTAGAAAATGGTGGTCGCTGACAGGATGCACAGGGAACACACTGGTACAATATTAGACAATGACATTTTCTGGAACCAATTAGATAAAAGTAAAGAGACATTGCATTTGTGGATGTGAAACTGAAAAACAAAAACATTTCTATGCATAATTCCAAAGCTAAAACAATACTTTCTGTGTGTAGCTATCACCTTATGTATTTGTGTAGAATATTTTACCTAAAAGAATAAAAATTCATTGAAAACAAGCATGAGGAGGCCTTAAAAAATCAATACTGGACAGATAATAAGTTAGTTTACTTGCAAGGATGCACACCAAACAAAGGAACTGATTGGCCCTCTGTTATTTAGATCAAAATTTAACTTCACTTACCTCACATTAAACACAATTTTTCTATATTTTTTTCTATGTTTTTTTTTTTTTTTTTTCATGCGGGAGACAGTTTGGATTGACTAATCAATCTTTCAATCACGAAAGAGGGACACGGCAAATGTGCATAACTAATTCGGTTGATTAGCAATTGTTTAAATTATAAGTTAGACACATTTACTCTAAAACTATATTTGTGCATTTTACTCTAAGAGTAAGTTACTATAAGAGTACTTGCACCATTATGGTCACATAATGTATAAATCTGTTAAGGGATTTTTTGTTTGACAATGGACATGGACAATGCGCGCACACCTGACCTGCAGAAAGAGCTGCTGCTCACTGAATTGGTGTGATATTCTCATGTATTCTCACATGGAGACACACTTTGTCACTTTAAAGAATAAAAAGAAAGTTACAACACTAGAACATTTTTAAGTCAGATACTTTCATTTGGACCTCGGTATGTTTACAATCATGCCCACATTCTTGACCATGCACCTGATTACGCAAACATGTAGGAATAAATCAACTTTAAGTAAACTGGTGATGAGCTAATACAGTTGTAAAAGTTAAAAGCTTCCCAATGAATGCAAAGTTCATTTAAGTCCCCTTGTACAGGTTGATCTATGTCCCAAAGTGGTAAAAAATAGCATCTGAAAGTCTCCTGTTCAGTTAGGGGGGGCTTTGAGGAAAAAAGGTTGGGAACCACTGCACAGCATACTCATTACACTGCGAAACGTTCTAGTCTCAATTAAAACTTCTAGAACTCCAAATATTCATCTTTATTTTAGTCATTTTAGCCAGATAAAAAAAAGTTAATATTTGACAGCATATTTCACTTGTTTCAAGACATTTTAGCTTTAATCAATTTTGCATAATGTGAAATAATCTTGGTCCATCAAAAAAATATATACAGTATATATATCCTAACCAGTGGCAGATCTAGCGTGGGTCGAGGGGGGCCAAGGTCACCCTCACCTAACTGCTGTCCACCCCTCTGTCCACCCCCAAGTGTCTTTGCTTTCATGTAAAAACCTTAATGAAATAGACACTTTTTAAGTTTATGTTAAGTGTTTTTGTATTCATGTAAGCAGCATCTTAAGTTTTAAGCACTTTTAAGTACATGCTTTGGCTTGCATTCATGTAAGCAGTTTTGTCAAGTATTTTTGTAGATGATTCCACAAACAAAATATCCACATAAACTATAATGATACAAAGAGCCCCAAACCCCCCCACCAACCCCCTGGCCGCTAATTTTTGTGCCACCCTTGTAAGATTCATGGCCCCTGCCTGGCCACCCCACAGACAAGTTTCTAGACCCGCCACTGTTCTAACTATGCACATGTGTTACATGTACCCTTGTCACGGTCCTTTTGTCCCGGAAGACCCGATCCGTCCGGAAGTTCCCTTTATTTCTAAATAAAACATAAATGAAGGGCTATTTGTTCTTCTTCTTTTTAAACACCTAATACTGTCGTCATCCACAAGCCCTATAGTCATTACCCACAGCCGTTATTTGCCTTTTAGCAGTTTATCTAGTGCGTACCCTTGAACGCATCATCACACGTGACCTTACGTGCCTCGAAAAAAATATAATTTTTGGCGATTTCTTAAACAATACTTTTCGTTATTTGTTAATAAACAGTTAAATAATTCACAAATAAAGACTTTAGATTAAAAACAAGCTTTTTACATTATTATTTTCAATGTGTGCATGTAATCACGCTTCCGGACAGATCTGGTCTGCCGGTACGAAAGGGGCCGCGACACCCCTCACTGCTAACTGGGCCAATGAGTTACTTAGGAACACTGAGGGTTTGATTGACAGGTTAACTATTGGTCAACGTTTTACTGGCCTCATCATGTCCACAGTTTTTTATATATTTTTATAATTATTTTTTTGTTTAGCATAAGTACAAGGCTGTTACAAATCTATGCAACTGTTTGAAAATCCTCCATACAACCTTTGATATAAATGGACACAATAAGAGATAATTACCCTATACATACATACAGTATATATATTAATTGTGCTGAATAATTGTCGTCCGGCCTTTTGCCACTAATCTGGATTCGAATATGACCCTCGAGGAAAAATAATTGCCAACTCCTGCTCTACAGCATACTCACAAAGCAAACAAAAAACAGCAGTGTCCCGCCTTTTGACTTGACTTTGTTGTCGAGCTTCGTCATTTCCCCAGTGGAAGGCTACAGTTAATATCTCTGAATGTTCTCGCCTCGGCCCTCACCACAGCTCACCACCAGCACCAGCTCCACCACCACCACATGCAGTCGAACAAGCGGCTTACACTGCGCTGCTTCCTGCTCCGAAGACCCTCCCTCCCTCGCTCTCACTTTCTCTCCGGGGTCATCACCACACCACACACAGTACACTTCCGGCCCGCGCTCCAGCCTCTCTGTCCTTCTGTGCTGCAGCTTTTTGTAGTCTGAGACGACAAACTTTTGACCCCAACACTGTGGGTGGAGACTCAGTACAATAGCTTGGTTTTCACATGTTGGTTTTACTATTGACTTTCATTATTGCGTTAGGAACTGGAGAATCAGACAACTTGTTAGATAATCAGACAGCTAACATTTACAGCCTTCAAAATTATTACATACATATAGTTAATATAAGAATATGTATATACAAAAATGATCCATAAAAACATGAAGCAGTGTGTTTGCTCATCGACCAAATCATGCAGAAAGCCTTGAACCCTGTCAATACCTTTTCTTTTCACTGTACATACTGTACATACTGTATATATTTAGATTTACTATTCACAAACCTGCAGGAGCACTCTGTATCTTTCTGGAGGTGAATGTGCTTATGTTTTTGACATTTCGTTGTATAAGTGTATTTTATTCCAAGACTAAACATGAGCCTTCTCTCAGCCCCCTCATGTCGGCATGGTCACAAAAAACACAGATTTTTAATATTTATTAAATGTAACCAAGATATGTAAATAACAAAAACATGCAATTAAAGGTGGAGTAGCGGATTTTCCCACTGCAAACACAATCTAGGTTTTAAATCTGACAACTTCCTCTCCTAAATTCTTCGACACATGTAGATATCAACATGTACTCTTTTTTTGGTTGCATTTTTGGTCAATAAATGTCTTTTTTCAAACAACAAAGAGAAACTGAGAAGGACCACCCAAGCTCAACCAATCAGAGAGCTGTATTCGACTCCTGATTTTAACTAAAATTCTTTATTATTTCGTTCAGACAGTAAACGGTGGGGTAATTTTTTCTTAAAGTAGGCCTACTGCATTTATCATTTACTTTTTAGTGGACAACACAAAGTTTACTTATTAACAACTAAAACAGTTAGGTACCCCACCTTTAATCACATTTATTTTTGGCCAAAAAGTTGCGCAGTGCACCTCATTTTGAGCATTTCTGCCACATTTGTGGACAAAGCCTGATCTTGTCAGATTTCAGAAGCTAAGCAGCTATGGCGGCACAGTAGCAGAGCGGTTAGCGCTCTTGCCTCACAGCAAGAAGGTCTCGGGTTCAATTCCCGCACGAGCCGGGCCTTTCTGTGTGGTGTTTGCATGTTTCTCTCCGTGTCTGGGTGGGTTTTCTCCGGGCACTCCGGTTTCCCCCACCAACCAATAACATGCATGTTAGGGTAATATCCTCCAGCTACGGTAGTCCTGACCAAGCCTAGCAACAACATCTGGAGATGGGTCCCCGAGCGCTGCACTGCAGCGATCACTGCTCCTAAGGAAATGCCCCAGAGGCACTGAAGGATGGGTCAAATGCAGAGGACAAATTTCCCTACGGGGACAATAAAGTATACCTTACCTTACCTTACCTATGGCCTGAGCAGTACCTGGATGGGAGACCACTGGAACCTCAGGAGCCACAGGAGATGGAGGAGGTTAAGTTCTTAAGACACTTCCGTACACTGCTTATGGAGCTCAACAGTGAAAGATCGCATGTTTCATGTAGGATAGGTTTGTTTATCTGCCCTATATAATTCCTTGTAGCCAATAGATGGAGTTTTTGTAGACCTTTCTTCAAAGTCCTGAGGTCACGCTTAATGTCAAAAACAGCACAATCAATGCAGACTGTATACAGTATTTAAAGGAGCCGTACTAAGTAAGTTTTACCAGCCTTTCTGTTGAGGCAGCACAGACAATAGTGACATTAGTGTAATATTGACGTTGCACTGCACATTTGCCGGTTAATAACAACGCTAAAGTGAAGAACAACAAGCATTAAGAGCTTTCCAAACAGTGCTCTCTCCGTGTGCGTCTTACCTCATCAGAGTTCAGCCGCTGTTGTCACTGTCAACACAGATTAGCCTTTCAGTGTTTAGACAGATCCAGTCCCACATAATACAGTCTCCGGCGCTAGTCAAGCAGCAGCGAGCGGATCATTCTGGAAAACAACAAGACTGTCAAATAATGTGTATAAACTCTTCTCCTCTGGAAAATGTTCGACCAATTTGAATGTCATTTTATATCAACATTTTATATCAGTTTATCAATAATAAGACCACTTTTAAAGGTCTTGGTCTCGTCTCAGACTCAAGCACATTTGAACTTTGTCTTGAGGACTATAAGGATAAAAGATTCTTTATTTGTGCTTGGATTTGGTCTTGTCTTGGACTCTGTCACATGTTGGACTTGGTCTTGGACTAGATCTTGTTTTGGACACATTACATTACCACCACGCTCTGCTAGAATTACACCTGGAGTTCAGTGACATTCCCAATTCTGCACAATAAGATCATGTATACACTGATAAAAGTTTTTAAAATTACAAAAGCGGTCTTGATTTGGTCTCGATGGATTGCGGTTTGGGTCTTGTCTCTATCTTGTAAAATCATGAGGGCTGCATTTGGCCCCTGGGTCCTAAGTTTGAGACCTCTGGTTATCCACGAGACAAGTAGGTGGCGGATTCTTAAGTTGTCGGTTGGATTTGGTAATGCATTAAAAAACAAAACTAACCAACAAACAAACAAAAACACAACTTCCATGGTTGTACAATTTCCTTCAGCAAACTTTTTTTTTCTAAGTAGTGTCACAAGTTTCTTTTTCGGGGAGAGGCCGATAGAGTTTCAGCATATATGATTTTTTTTTTTTTTATATGTAAATCTTATTGCTTGATTATGTTGATAGTTAATTGACTTGCCTTAATTTTTATAATTTGTTTGACCTTACTTAAAATGAAATGGAGCGGAGGCACTAGGTGGCATTAGCCTGGCTAAGAAGCAGCAGCACTCCAGCATTAAACATTTAAAATTCTTATTGGTAAAAATATGCTTGATGCCCAGGTGGCCCTCGTTTTGGTCTCAACTCACAGAAAGACTGCTTTAACTTAACTCAACTGAATAACTAAAAAAAGCTGACAGATTCTCTTGACAACAATCAAGTGATGCACATGACTTCTGTTGTAACTTTATATTTTTACTAAGCTTATTTCAAAGAGATTGCATGTTACAGCCATGATGTTTTTGAACTGTGTTGCAACACTGAAATTTCTTCAAAATAAAGGATATTTTACCTTTTGATAAAAGGAGGTTGGGAGCAGAATACAGGCCTAGTAGAATTGGATGTGAAATATAAACATGCAGAGTGCTATTGTTTAGATGAGTCAATCCAAACTCTTCAGTGTCACTGCCCCCCCTCAGCGCAAAGTTGGTTTGAGGCCTCCCAATAATGTTTCACACTTAAATTAAAAAAATAAGATTTAGGTTAATTTTTGAGATTTAGTTGTACAAAGAACAAAATGATAATATCTTTGGATTTAGTCTAGGGTGATCAGATTTTCAAAGCTCAAAACCGGGACACCAACATTTAGCCCAAAAACTGAATGAACTTCCAGAAGAAAAGTACAGTATATACAGTTTTAATTTGAGTCAAAACAAACTCAGATTCTTTTGTTCCTGTTATATGAAATGTATATTGCATAACACTGTTAGAACTAAAATGAAGGCGGCCAACAAAGCTGTAAACCAGGAATAAATTAAATAAATGAATAATAATAATAATATGAATGAATAACAGAAAATATTGCAGTTTGAAAAACACTGAAATACTTACACTAACAGCTTCTTCTGACTTCAGTATTTTAAGCTGGAGTGCATCTTTTTATAAAGATTGGGTTTGTCGAGAACCTTTGCATAGAACTCTGAGCAGCTATCATGAAAGTTCACCTGTGCAATTTCAGTATTTTAATTGGTTTATACTGCCATGGTTGCTATGGTAACTGTTGTGATTGACATGCACATTGCCCAAAGAGGTCACGTTTAGCACCAGGTGCCGCTCTCACTGACCTGTGCTTATAAAATAATAGTTGTTTTGTATTCTCATTGACGCTCTGAAAACACATGTAGATTTAGCTTTTTTTTTAAATCGGGACACACGGGACGGGGCATGTGCAAAAGTGGGACAAAACTATGGTTTAGGGGACTAGCACGGGACACACAAAATCGGGACAGTCCCAGGTAAATCGGGACGTCTGGTCACCCTAATTTAGTGTGCGTTTAAAAAGTAAATCAATCAAATAAATTAAGTGATTTTCAAACTCAATTTTTCTACAAGCTTGTTGTGTGGACAACCTTTGGGGGCTCCTCAGTGCCTTTTAAGTCCTCTAGTGGCCCCCACTTACGTAACCACTTGATTAGACAGTTACCTCTGTAAAATGATGCAACTATATCATTAGCTCACATTGTAGATTTGTTGATCTGGTTTGTGGTCTGTAATACCTTGGCTTATCCATATTAACCAAACACTTTCACAAATAATTTTCCCTCATAATAGCTTCAAAATTCCCAGTGTCTAATCTTAAAGTATTTTTATTTTAGTTGGACCAAATCCTGTAGAACTGGACAGGAAATAGTGAAAATAGATGAGTGCTGTTTATGCTCTTGAGTAGAGCTGGACAATATTGACAAAAATGAATATCTCAATAATATTATGATTTATATTGTTTACGATATTCAGATGATATTATGTCAAACCAACAAGAAAATGTTGAAAAATGTCCTCACAAGTATGGGTTGTAGTTTAAAGGTCAGAAAACTTGGGTTGTTGGTAAAGACATTCTTGGTAAAATTATCAAATATTATCTCTAAAGACCCCAAGCTCAGAGATTTGCTTGCTAAAGATCTACACATGAAGAAAAATTAAATTGAAAAAAAAAAAAAAAAAAAAAAAATTAAGATGTGCTTTCTAATTAATAACAATTGTGAACAAAAACACCAAGAAATGATTGACCAAAATTATCACCTTTCTATCCTTATCTGACCGTTAACATTGTAACTTTCTTCAATTATATTTTTAATGGCTCTTTTTGTAGCATTTGATATTACACTTTTGCACATTTTTCCTTGAGATGTGGCATCTAGTTTTTTTTTTTTTATTTACTATGTCCCTCATATAGGTCCTAGTTTGTTTGTTTATTGGATAACATATTGCATATTGATTAAACTTATGCTTCTGTCTCAACTTTTCATCACAAATGGCTACTTACTGATGTAAAACTGTGTTCAATAGGCCTATTTATTTCAAACATTATACCTATATATTAGAAGAAAAAAAAAAGATTTCTAGAATGTTGTGATGTAACCTGAAACGCAGTTATCTTAATTAAAGTGTCACTAAGTTCATTAGCACTGCAATAGCTTGTCAAATCATCATCGCGTCGCTCACAGATACATTTTCATTCTCACGTTTAAGACTTCCTGAAGTTGCGTCGGTCGTCACCTCACGCGCTCCCCCACGCGCAACCTCCGGTCATCACCACCACCACCATTCAAACCAATGCTCAGCGTGTGCACGAGGATGCCCGGTGAGCGCGTGCACTTGCTCGTCACTAATAAACACAGGGCACGCGCATCACTCTAATCAAGCTGATTCCAAATTCCTCCGCGCGCAGCCGGAGATCGCACCAGCTGTTCCCACGGTTGTGCGTGTGTGTGTGTGAGAAGCAGTATCCGCGTGTGTGTGTGCGTGCCCCAGTCTCCCTCCGTCCACTTTCCCCACTTTATTAGTCTCCTCCAGGACTTTGGGGCCCCATAGAAGTGCTCGGGGGATGCGGGAGGAACTAGCCCGTGCTCGCGACGCTTTTATTGCCTTTCTCCCTGGCACATTCTCCCCTCCTCGCCGCTTCTCCACACAAACATACCCCCTCCTTTCTTCTATTTTTCCCCCAAAATTCTTTTAGCCCACTAGCACGCCATTAGAAGCGGATAGCAGGCGGTGGGTATAGCAGGTAGTAGCAGCGCGGAGGACCCGGAGAGCTGGAGCGGAGAGAGAGGCGGGAGCGATGAGTCAATACAACTAATCATTTAATGGGGACAGAGGGAGAGTACGCGGAGGAGCGCGAGGGAGCGAGGCACGAGAGCAGCTGCGAGCGGACCGGACTGCCTTGGACACCTTCCCCGGCTACTCCCGCGGTCAGCTCTCGGTCACAACCAGCCAGCTTCGACCCCGACGTGGGAAAGTATACGGCACTTTTTTGTTTTCAGCACTTCGCCCTGTTGTTTGAATTCGCCGAACCTGCTTCCGACCTAACTGCCCGCCGCATCGCATCCACCGCCAGCACCGCGAGTTAGCAACGAAGAGGGAGAGAGAGAGAGAAGAGCACGCTGTCGGTTGTTATTGTTTTTCCCCCGCCTCTACAATTCAACTAAAGCCACGACAAGCTAATTTCCCACACGCTAACCTTGTGGTGAAGACTAGAGCGGGGTTATTTGCTGTCGTTGACCAGTTTGAGCAGCTCCGTGCCCCGGGCTGCTGCTGCTGCTGCTCTAACCGCTGCCGCCTGCTAACCGCACCGCTTCGGCTTGCGCTCGCCTGGTCTACCGCTCGCTCTGGATGTACGCCGCCGCGAACTAAAAGCACAAGTAGCCTTCACTTGTAGACAACGGACGCTGCCACCTTTCCGCCTCGTGTGTTGTAGATGTCGCCGACTCTGAAGCTCTCCATGCCTGGGTTTTGTTGCCGCTGAGTGGTGTTAGCTAATGCCGAGCGGTGAAGGCGACGGCAGAAGCGGGCTACGAGAGCGGCATGACACGCTTCTCCGCGCTGGAGACCTCGCTGCTGTTTTCATCCTGAATCAGGAGACTGTTTTTATTATTTAACGAAAGAACTACTCCTTGCTACCATGCACACGTAAAAGACAAGAGAGCAGCCGGCTAGCCCTACCGGAGTTACAGTTTTGGGGCTTGTTTTTGGACGTTTTTTTAAACTTGAAGAAGAGGAGACGCGGCGCAGGTGGTTATATGCTCTCCAGTGCTGAAGTGCTGCTTTTCAGGTCCGTGGAGAGGTTTCTCGTGGTAAAACTTATCCTCACATTAACGTACTAACTCGTATGAAAGCGATAATTGAGTGCTGTTTGTGTTTTGAGGTCATTCGAAATCCCTGACCTGGATCCTGGACCTTACTCTGGTTCTAGAATTTTGTGCCCCTCCATTCTTGCAGAATTAGTTGCCTCATTGCGCGTTATGAATGAGGGAGTTATGATCTTTGGAGTGGGGGTGGATGAATTTGCTCATTTCACTCTTTTGACAATGTGTTATGGTTCAGTGCTCCAGCCGTGTCACACACAAAAGTGTTTATTAGAAGGGATGAAATGCAACACGGACGGAAACTAGAAATGTACAAAGTGCTTGGTGAGCCAGCAGTTCTGACTTCGTTTTTCACCTCTGTAACTTTTCGTGACCCCATGAGTCAGCAGAAGGGATGTTACAATATCAAATTATAGTGTTATAAGAAAAAAAAAAGGCTTTACAGGCCATTTATTACCTTACTATTCACCATTAGTTGATTCAAACCAATCTATCATTGTGCTGTTTATTACTTTGTTTAACCAACTTATAATTTCAACTTTATGAATGACCAAAAAAAGTAAAAACCAACAAAAACTACTATAATTTGCTTCTAATATTGTCACTTTTCCCCTGAATTTAAACTAAAACACTCACTTTTTTCTACACTGAACTAACGAGACTTAATTCTGCTTTTTTAGTTTTTACAACTGACTAATCACAATTCTCAATAAATCTAATAATCTTGACAAAGACAGCAGATGTTCAGCTGACCAAAAGCAACCCGCCTTTTCTTTCCTCTTGCTGCACCTGCCTTGTGTATTATTATTTTATCGTGTTTTATTGCTCAAAGCTGCGACATGAATCCCTAACAACACACTGGCTCTCAGAATGCCTTTGGTTTGCTCGGTCTGCGTGCAAAGCTGTGTGCCGTGTTCATTCAAGTGGAATTTCTCTGCAAATGAATGTATTTGAACTAAAACTAGGGCTTGTTTGCCCCCTGCGCACACAAGTCTAGTGGGACGCATATACATAAAACATGCGTTGAAAAATAGGAACATTAGTGCTGCACGAAAACGTCACCGCGGCCAACTTGTTTTAACTGAGCTGGATGACAGTTCTCCACGTCACTGCTCTGAGATCCAGACTTTACTTCCACTTTTAGGACCTTCACACAATTTTTATTTTACACACACACACACATACATTCAAACTAAACATACACTTGTCTTATTTCTTAGTGACTGACTAAATGTACTTTGCCTCTCTCCAGGTGCCACCACATTACACATATTACATTTGAGTCTAACACCGACACAACACTGTGTAGTTATAGAGATGTCAAGATTATTAGGTTAGCCTAAAAAAAGTATCTAAATGTAAAGTACTTTTTGTTTTTCTGTTTCTGTCATTCAAAGAATAATGCTGGAGTGTTAAACAGAAATGCGGTAAAATGTGAGCACCAAAATAAAATGAAAGTTTCATTTACCTATGATCTAAATACTCGAGAATAGTAATAATAATCATAAAATCATATTTATTTTTTTTCACAATAATTACCATCCCAGGTTAGAGTCTAAGTGGTGTGTTTGTGGAGTGTGTGTGACCTGCAGATGCAGCTTGCTGACTCACTCTGGTTTGTGTCCTGTGCAGGTGATAGTAAGCTGAGGAGCTGAGAATGATGGAACATCTCAGCGAGACGTGTCTGGGCAAGGAGAACTCGGAGCTGGTGAGCAGCATGGCAGAGGCCAAGGGCCCGGCGGCCAAACTGGCCCGTCTGGAGAACGGCCCGCGCTCCCCGGCGCTCCTCCGGCCAAGCTGCCCCGGCTGGAGCAAAACGGACCCAGCCCTCAGAGCGGTCCGCCCGCCAAACTGCCGCGCCTGGAGCAGAACGGCAGCCCCCTGGGACGCGCTCGCCTGGGCAGCAACGGAGCCAAACTCTCCGGGATCCCGTACAAGCCCAGCAACCACCTGCTCAAGTCTTGCCACAAGAGAGGTGAGAGGTCACGGCCCACACTGGGACATCTGACATGTTACTGACACAGGAAGCACTCGGCACACACAGCAGCACACTCATGGTGTCTTGTTAGAGGCAGTGTTGGGAAGGAACGAAATACGGTTCAGAATACTCATACTTTAGAGTTACATTTCAATGGTCAATCTACATGTCTATATGTTAAAGGACTACGAATGTATGAATGAAAATTAGCTACGTCAGCACATTTACACATGTATTTTTTTTTATGTTGTTCAGTAATGTCATT
This sequence comes from Mugilogobius chulae, assembly GCA_038363315.1. Lineage (NCBI taxonomy): Eukaryota > Metazoa > Chordata > Actinopteri > Gobiiformes > Gobiidae > Mugilogobius > Mugilogobius chulae. The sequence goes on along the minus strand of CM076413.1, from coordinate 9,613,964 downwards.
GTCTCTTAAGATGCAAAACACAAAACTAAAACTTAAGACTCACCTTTTCTCACTTGTACTCTCCAGCACAGCCCAGTTTGACAGTTTTTTTTGTTCACATTTGGATGTATTCAGAAAAATAGTTACTTTTTAAAAATCTTGGTTACATTTAGGTATTTCAACATGCAGTTTATGGTTTAAACTGTTCAAAAGAGTGAAAAACAGCTCCAATAGTGAAGCAAACCAAAAATCAAAAACTGTTTGAATCTTATGTCATGTTTGACACAATAAATGTAAATGTAATGTATTTGGAATAGAATACAAAATACTTTTAATGGAGGTATCAGTATTTTCTTACAACTAAACCCATTTCCAAAGTGTTCTTCCCCACACTGGTCACAGCACAGATATGATTTATATAGCTTCAGCACACGGCTGGCATTTAAAGAGAACATGATTTATGCCACACACACTTTCCTAAATAACCTGGATCCTTTTTTGTTGTGTGCTTTGTGTCACCTGAACATCTCAGTTGTTTTCTCATCAAGCTGTTGCTATTCTAAGCATATAGGTTGTTTGTGTCATGACTATGTTATGTGTTGTTAGTACCTATGCTACTGATAAAACTATTTTACTTTGGAAAGATGCAATGCTTAAATATGGTTTAAATGTAAGCTAATTCAATAAAAATATCCACACAGTCTGTATTGAGCTGCACGATTTGGGAAAATTTGTGATTTTCAGACAAATATTGTGATTATAATTTGTTTTGCGATTCATGCTTCAAAAATTTGATTCTGCTCACTTTTCAAAAAATACTGAAAATAAACCCTGTTTACTTTATATTATTATATTACTTTATATTCAGTATAATTTCTTTGGCTGCTCTAGCACCTCTGCTACACTGTGTCTGTGTTTGAAATTAGAACTCCTACCAATGAAACATGTTCATACAGAACTAATGTTCAGAATTACCGTAATTTCTGGATTATAAGCCGCTACTTTTTTCATGAGTTTTGAACTATGCGGCTTATAAGGCAATGCAGCAAAATTATAGATTCTCATAGACTTACTATTAACAAGTGCGGCCTATATATGTACTTTATCATTTTTCTTACTTAAATCTAGTGGGTGCGGCTTATATTCAGGGCAGAAATTACAGTAGATGTTTTTAGCAAGAAGAGAACATTAAGCTTCTTTAAAATTGCAACTTGTGCAATTTGCTAATTGCATCTATATAACTAAACATGTCCAATGTATCATACACTAATATTTAGATAATATGTCAATCCAACAGAAATGTGTTAAATTGTGTCTTTTTCCTTCCTGTCTTATTAAGTTAATAGGTTGTGTTCATGTTGCAGATAGTGATGTCATTAATTTCACTCACTTTCAAGAGAATGATTCACTTTTTACACTGCGACTACATTTTGCATTAAAACAAGATTCATTGAGCTCCAAACATCTGTATTAAATATTATTAGCCTGGAGAATGTTGGACCCAACATATTACCAGACAGGGCTGGGCGTCAGTATTGACAAGAATTATTATTCTTTTGACGATATTCTGTCCAATAAACACGTGTTAAACCGGTTTTCAAATTTGTTACTAAACACCGCAGAAAAGCCAGTAGGTTTAAAATTGACTAAAGGACGAAGTTTTGTCAAATTTTGCACAAACCAAGCATTTTTTTTTACTTGTTCCATTGACAATCTTTGTTCAAGCCAATCAAAATCTTCTCAAAGCAAGTGTTATACTTAATCCAGGCGCATATTTAATGTATTAAAGTACTGCAATCTTTAGTTATGCCGTACGTTTCCTGTTTTGTCAGTCAAGTTCTGATATAAATATAAACTGACCACATATTAGATAGTTTATAGCATCACTTACTAGATTTAACTGTAGATTAATTCATTTGTAGGCTGTTTTTCCTATACGTTATACTCAATATTAAACATTCACGTTACTATCTAATATTCGGTATATTATCCAGCTCTATTGTCCGACAAATGTAAAACATATGTCAAAATGAATCACAAAAAGACAGAAATATCACATTTAAGCGTGTGCGTGTGTGTGTATTCTTTATTATTTTGTACTTGGCTCTTTTTGAAGGATATACTCATTATTATATTTTTGTTAAAAGTGTATATACAGCCCTACGTCTTGGTCCTTCACCGTCTTTGCAGCAGTGACAGTATGAAAAAGCGCCCCAGCACACACATTGTCCCCGCGTTTGTTAGCGAAGTCAAACTTTTGGCTCCTTTAAGACTCGTTTCTCTTTAACCTCTCCGCCGAGATGATGACATAGAGTTTTAATATGCGCGCTGTCATCGGGTGAAAAACACTTTACGGCCGTGTTTTCCGCGGTTGGGAAAATGAAAGCTACAGGTTTTGGAAGCGTGCTCTTGGCTGATGGATGCTGTTTGTTTGTTGATTTGGCTGGTGGCGTGAGCTTTTCTGGGCAAAAGGGAGTCGCAGCTCTTGGAATGGGACTGAGAGTGTCCTCCGATGGGCTGTTGTTCTTATTCGCTCCTTCTTCTGCGTGTCACAGTCAACAGAGAAACACTTTAGCTTTGATTTTTATCCTGGCTTCACGCTGAGGCTCAGATCTGTCTCCCTGTTTCCCTTTCTGCACATTTCTATTGTTTATTATTTGCTGATTCTCGTACCGTTGTGTGAGTGAGGAAAGTATGAAATGCTTGGAATGTAACGTTGGCTCCGTAATTAATATCGCAATCAAATCGTGACGGCAGTTTGAATGGAAATGGCAAAGGCTGCAAGTAGAGATGGGAGGAATTATTTGATTAAGTGATAATCAAGATTATTCAGGTTGCTATTAACTGTAAGAAAAAACAATAACTGTGATTAGAGGATTAGAAAGGTTAGAGGATGAAATTATTTTTAGCGCAATGTTATTAGTAAAATGCACAAATATGAATAAAAACAGCAGAATTGTTACTTATGTCCAAGGAATACATGATTGTTTGTTATTATTTTGATCATATTGTATGTTTTTTGGGTCCGCTGTTTTAAACACAGGGTCCCGTCAAGTGTGAGGTAAGGAAAAAAGATTGGGAAGCACTGGTAAGACCACTGAGTTCAAAGCTTGTTCAAAAGTAGCGGCTTAAAGTCTGGAAATTATATATTAAATAAATAAAACGTTATAACTAGGGATGGTATTGGTCACAGCTGGAGGCCAAATATCCGATATCGGCTGAAAAAATTCACTTTGGCTCATCCCAACAGGGCAGGACGAGATTATATTGGTGGTGATAATGTTGCAAAAAAAAATAAAAAATTATATCGTTGTTGATATATTTGTGCATACACGGAAACAATGGCCAAATTAGGGCCGGGTAATATGGCAAAAAATTGATATCCTTGACAAGCTGAGAAAAGTAGGTTGAAAAAAATTTTTTGGTAAAATCCTGATATGACGATTTTATCAAAAAGGCAGATTGTCACAAGAATGAGCTCACGATTCGATTTTTATCACGATATTGCCCAGCCCTAGGTCAAATACTTAATAGGTCCAGAATCAGGTGATTTTAGTACTGACTGCAGAGGCTGTGGAAGAAGACGTGGCGAGTGAAAACAGTGCTAAACACAAATATATAAAAAGAAATGCCTTGCTTAGACAATGTTGGACATATGAACCTGACATATTCAGTGCCTGTTTAATGATGCACCGTCGTGGGCAACATGGTGGCACAGCAGTTAGAGCTCTGGTCAAATATCAAGAAGGTCTTGGGTTTGACTCCCAGGAGCCTCTCTATGTGGAGTTTGCGTGTCCTCCCAGTGTCTGTGTATGTTTCCTCCGGGTGCTCTGCTGGTTTCCCCGACCATTAAAAACATGTCCAATAGTGATTCCCCTCTCTCTCATGACTCTCTGAAAAAGAGATTACAGTCTCAGCAGATCATAATAGTAATATTGTGAATACTGTTTTCAAGATATAAAAATGTTACATCAAGTAACACCAAGTGTTCACCATCTGGACTTTATCAAATTCTGCAACGTAACGCAAATTATTTACATAAACAAAAAAAGTTAAAATACATGTTTTAACACATTGATAAATTGTATTGTATTGTAATGGATTCATTCATTCATTCATTTTTTTTTTTTTTTTTTTTTTTTTTTTTTTTTTACATTTTCAAGTATAATGACAAGAACATGTGGGAAGAGTACCTTGAAAATAATAGTAAAAAACAAAAAACAAAAAAATCTTTACCAAAAGTCAGATCTCACTGGTTTGACATACTCAGTCCATTTTGACCATTGTTCAAAAAAAATGTCACTTTGGATCCTGAGGGCGAATGAAAGTTTCTCCATGGTATAGATTTCATGAACAACGCTAATCCAGTCCTCTACAGATGGTGGTTCTACTTTCAGCCACTTCCTCGTAACTGCTTTTTTACTAGCAACCAAGAGAATTTTTTTACCACTTAATCTCGTTAGGGGTCGCGGGTGACTGGAGCCTATACCAATGACTTTGGGCCTTAGGCGGGGAAACACCCTGGACAGTGGCCAACTCATCACAGAGTTAGACAGACAAACATTTACTCTCTCATTCACTCACTAGGGGAAATTTATTAACCTAAACATGCATGTTTTTGGAGGTGAGAGGAAACCAGAGTACCCGGAGAAAACCCACGGTGACACGGGGAGAACATGCAAACTCCACCCAGAGAGATCATGAGATGTTGATATGGTCCGACCCGGGAGTCGAACCCACGACCTCCTTATTGGGAAGCCAGAGCTCTAACCACTCTCCTACTGTGCACCCTGTAATATAATGTATTGATATAATATTGTCAGTATATCGTTATCGAGACTAATATCAATATCACCCAGTTTGAAATGTTTTAAAGTAAACCTTTTGTGTTTCATTCCATTTGTTTAGTAATAAACTCTAGATCAGATATGGAGCTCAGATCCGTAATTTACATTTGGTTTATTGTAAGACACAAAATTGATCTAAAATGCAAGTAGGCGGCGATAGCGAGAAGGTGAAAATATGACTTTTTTGAGCACTGGATCATCAATGGCAGGATGATACAAGATTATTCAATACTCATGCAGGAATCAATCTGAATACAACTACGAGGAAGCTAATGATGAGCGAGAACATGGCTACATCATATTTAATGTTCACAGAGCTGTAGTCGACCAAAGAAATTCCTTCGTCGACTAAAATCTTGTCCCATCGACCGATTAATCGACTAAAATGGGTGTGACCAAAGCTCTGAAGCTAAAAAGTATGTTTTGATCTGACTATTTGACCCAAACTGTGCTCAAAAGGACTAAAATTGGTTTTGGAGGTCCCGAAAAGACAACTATTTATACAGAAAATGAATGATGAATGATTTGGCCCCAAAATCCTCAGCTAATTCACTACTTTTACTGTTCAACACATTCACAAGTTAAAGAACAGTGGTTGAAATTAATGGCATCTATCATAATATGAGAATACTTTAAGATTTAAGAAAGACTGCAACAGCCTAGCACCTTTAAGTGATGTGCGTGTATTTACGATTTTTCTGAAATACTTTAAGATTTGCCAATAGAACACGTAAAATTAGTTCTTAGTCCAAGTACAGAAGCATTTTTGCAGATTTCCAGTTAGAATGAATGTGTATTTTTCATATTTTAGGTAAAAACCAGATATTTTATGCTTGTTCTTATGGCAATCTTATTTTAAACCAGTTAAAATCTACTTTAATCTATCGAATCGGGCTTCTTTCAGTGTAAATCCTTACCGTCAAAATAAAGGAATTAGTCGACTATAAAAATGTTGATCGACTAAGAATGCATCGACCGATTAATCTAAAGAACTGCTGCACTACTTGGTCATAAATAAAGCAAACTAATCTGACCAACTCATTTTAGTACAAACAGAAAGAAGATTTTATTTAGCTCACACGATTACACAACAATCATGCAGGATTAACACATCTTGTCCTCCGCCTTCTCCCCCGTCCGATCGCTCTTTCCTGGGTGAGCGAGAGGCGGGAGCAGCCCTGAACTCCCCGGAGGCCTCGCTCTGGCCGTCCCACACTGACCATTGTACACCAATATTAGCCTGTGCCGCGTGTGGGCTAGCTCAGACAAAGCCCGTATTGATCCCCCAGTGAACCCACACAGCAGTCTTTATTGTCAGATCTTTATCTATTAAAATGAGCGCGGAGAAAAAGCGGCTCTTTCAGCACATTCTCTCGCATCTGTCAGGCCCATCGATTGTTTGGGGCTCCGTGAAATATCCGGATTTATGTATTTCACCTCGTCGGGAACACAAAAGGGAACGTGAGGTCGCGCTCTGACAATGGGGTGTTAAATGAGCTGATCCTGGTCGTTGGGGTTAATACGAGAAAGAGAGAAAAGTGCTTCTGATGGGACTTTGTGCAGAAACAGTAATATTCTGTGGTTCTAGTGGTTATGCAGATGACTTCACAATGTTCAGAAGTTAATGTTTGTATGACAAGTCAGACTAAATTTTCCAGTAAAACAAAATGATCATGATTATACTTAAGATTGCACTAAATATTTGGCTTGTTTTGGTGAGGTTTATAATCGTTTTTTGTCCAGTAAACAAGTAATTCCACAAATGACACAGATGTTATGACAAACAACAATACCTTTAAATTTCAGAATTTAGTTTATTCGAGTTGGGCAATATATCAGATTTTAGAGAGTATCGCGATAGTTGCTTTAAAGATACGCAAAAACAGAAAATAGAGTGTGTCGTTTATAGTAAAAAATGCTTCAAAAATAGTAGGGCAGTAGTTCTTTAGTCGTTTAGTCGATTAATCGGTCGATGGAGTCTTGGTCGACCAAAATTTTATTTGCCGACTAATTCTTTTATTTAGATTATAAGGACTTTGTATTCAGCAGTAACAGAATCATTGGTCTAAACTGCCTTTTTTATACAAACACACTGTTTCCTCTTCATTTTCTGCATAAACTATAGTTTTTGCATGAACTACATACGTAATATTATTAGTCTTTTTGAGCACAGTTTCTTGCAGAGTTGTCACAAGACTAACATTTCCCACCTGATTTTGTTGCTAAGGAATAAACTTGATTCTCGATAGCACAATGAGAATTAAATGCCCTTTCAAGAAAGTCAGATTTTTATACAATGGACTGACATTTTCAACTCAACATCCAAGTTTATGATTTTAGCCTGGATTTGCAATATTTTGGACAACTCTACTTTTAGCTTCAGAGCCTTTGCCACGCCCCCTTTTTAGTCGATTAACCGGTCGATGAGACATGTTTTTAGCCGACCAAGAATTTCTTTGGTCGACTACAAGTACAACCCTAAAAAATAGTTGTTGAAAGAGATAAATGAAGAAATTACAACTGCAGGAAGTGAGGTTTTAGTCTAGGTTTTAGTCTTTAGTCATGGTGTCTTAGATTTGACAATTTTCAGAATGTTTAAATCAAATCTCGTTTAGCTGCATTTTTTCTTGATGAATAGTAATTTAGCATCCAAACGTCTGAGCTTGTGGTCTTGTGAGGGCAAAATATTTGGTCAGATCATTGAGACATTCACAAGTTTTTGAGGAAGGTGGACCTTTTAGTCGACTAACTGATTGATGGCACATGTCTTAAGTCGACCAAAAATGTCAACTACAACCTACTTTGTTCTGATCACTAAACTTCCATTAATACATTTAAATATGTGTTTAAACATATGGCGGTTGGTTTGATATAATAATGTCTGAATATTGTAATCTAAATGTACCAAGAATTGTCTGGATATTCATTTTTGTCACTGCTTTCATATGTCTATGAGTAGTACAATACTTATTGTTAGCTTCAGTTTGATATTTGGCACAAAAAGTTACTTTTCCAGTGTACTCTTGTGTGGAAAAGATAAAGCTTAAATATTTTTACACAAAAAGGTTCAATGTGTAGAAGGTGGAGTAGCTCTGTAAACACAATTTTGGTTTTAAATCGGACTACAACCTCTCATACTTTGACACATGATTGCTAACGACTTGTATTCATTTTGGTTGCAATTACGGCTTATTAACGTCTTTTTTACTAAGAATAAAATAAAACTGGAGTTCACCACCCAAGCACAGCCAATTATACAGCAGCATTCGGTTCCTGAACTAAAAATCATTTATCAATTCAGACAGTACTCAGTGGTCTAATTTTTATTTTCAAATTGCTGCATTTACTATAAAGTTTTATTGGAAAACACATAGGTTACTAACTTGCAAGTAACAAAAGTTAGCTCCTCCATTTTCTTTGGAGACTGGACTGAATATGCCATACATAGGCATTAGCTTTAGCATGTTGTAAATGTAAAGAGGGCTATCTTTCACCAAAACAGTCCTGGATTAATGACTAACTATAGTGCTAAAAAGTAGAATGACACATGTTAAACAAAGAATAGAGTGTTGTGTTTACTGAAAGCATTTGCATACTTTTAAAACTGTGCCGAAAAGTTGGAAGTTGGATGTCTTTTTTAGTGATTTATGCTAACCTGGTTTATCAGCTGGTTTCATTTCATCTGCCATCACACAATCATGGCTTGATTTCTGCACAATAGGCTGGTACTTTTTCGCTTTAACCAATCGTTGTGCCCAAACACATCAGCGTAGTTCAGGAAGTACTGCCTCTGGTCAACACACTGCTTCGTTTCTGTTTGCTGATTGGCCGATTGTACTTCCTGGTTTTGGGGAACCATCTGCAGTTCTGTGATACTTGACCTAAAGCAGCTAGTCATGATACTAAAATTTCAAACTCGATTAGATACCCAATTTTGATACCACAGTACCAACTTTTGATTCCTTTTTCTTCCGATAGAATTTTTACTTCAATTTTTTTTTTTATTTATGTTTTTCTTTTCTTTTACCAGACGTTGCTCCGCGATCATAAAGGCTAGAAAAATAATTGAAAGACTGACTGAGAGCTCACACTTTGCCGTGTAAGTGTGGAAAAGAGCAGGTTTCTGGGAAAAAAAGGAAGGTTTCTATGACGGAGCTGCTCCGCTGAAGTTTAAAAAAATAATCGATACCAGTTTTAGTATCCATTAGTATTGGAGAATCGATTTTTTTGACAACCCTACTTGCAGCTGGAGTGAAAGTAACGGCGGCAGAAGGTGGCAAATGGATAGATATTTTTGACAACTGCACAAGCCACAAAAGAAAAGACATTTATATTGGACACACTTTTGCCTGCTTTATGTCACATGCACAGTCATTTTCACAGCTAGCTTAATTCGCCTTGCGGAGCAGCTGTTATAAGATATTTTACTTATATCTTTCCTGTTTCTATCCATTTCCTTATGCAGTCTGTCTTGTTTTGGTTTGTCTCGTTATAGTTTTTGATAGACCATCTTTGTCCAACAGTCTAGTCTTGCTTTATTGAACGACAGACTCTCCCCCTCCTCGCGCAGGGATGTTATTGCAGTCGAAACAGCACACACACAAACACACAGTAGTCCCTTGAAAACAGACAGCAGAGCCTCTGTTGGCCCAGAATAGTCCGCAGCACAGGGTGAAGAGGTGGTCAGACCTGGAGCGCTGCATCATGGGAAGATGATTTGAGGTTGGCAGGCAGCACAAGCGGAGCAGCACATCGGCAGTACATCATAAAACAAGAAACAACTAGGATGCTTGTGTAAAGGCCAGTGCTCCAGAGAAAACAGCCATTGTGTAAAAATCAATGTTAAAGCTCGGATAGCTGACTTTTTTAGTTGTACATTTGTAAACTTTGTCTTTTCTACCAAAAACATATTTGAATAATAGAGTAGTCAAAAACCCTCCTCCATGATTTGCTGTGCGTTCCTCGGACCCTGACAGCCTCATTCAAGGTGCACTGTGCAGCTTTTCGGTAAAAAATAAACTTGAATAAAAGCTTGTTTTTGTGATTTAGATGTTTTTGTTACACTAAATAAATAATACAAAACTGCATTTTTACTTTCTATTCTACTGAAATGTGGATGACGTTTCACCTCTAGAAAGTTAATTAAACATTATACACAAATGAGCAGGGAACAGTTGCCAAACCGGTTCAGACAGGCGACTCTCGGCTTGGTGTGTAAGACCCTGTAAGTTGTAATTGCAGCCAACAGTGAATGTGTGTAGATATTAACCAGGTGTCGAATCATTGTGAGCGTAGTTAGCAAAAGGAGTTGGACAGATTTCAATGCTTACTTCCTGTTTTGTTGCATGAAAATTGGGTACCACAGCTTCAAGAATCTAGCCCCCTTATTCTTAATCATAACCTAACAGTAACTAATATTAAATTAGAGCTGCCCAATTTCAACAGTGTGGTGATGCACTTGCCTCGAAAATCCGCACAATGTATATAGAAAATATCGTCTGGCCACCGTGTCCCTCTTTCGGATTTCTGTGGCCGTGATTGACAGATTAATTATAATTAAATTATCCTGCTAGGAACCACGGCTCTTCTAATAAAAAAACATAAATACCACGTGGAACTGAAAAAAATTGCAAATTTTGCAGGATCAATGACGAAGCAAAAAACAATTTTAATGTGAGGCAGTGAAGTCTAAATGACAGACGACCAATCAGCTCCTTTGTTTCATCTGCGTCACCCAAATAAACTAATTTAATTGCCTGGTACGATGTATATTTGATCTGAACGCAGACAGAAGGCGTGGTGACCAGACCCACTCTTCGCAGTTTGCCGAAGCATGGGTTCTGGATCCCAGGCAAGTGATACACATGAACACCCAAGATATTCCGAAAGTCAATCTACATTTTCCAGTATTTTATCATCAAAACCTGTCTCTCGTTGTCTCATTATGCAGTGTTTAGTTCTCATGTTTACATTCGATCCAATTTATTTTAGCAAAACCATAAAATAGGCATTGTAATTAGGAATTTGTAGATAGTCCAAATGTTCCGCTGCCTAAAACTCAAAGTCACTGGCATAGGCTCAGATCTCCAGTCCAGAACAAATTATTCAGATTTTTGAAATACCTGTTACAAATCCCATTGTTAATCACATCTCCTGCTGCTCTCTGCCTACAGGTAACATGCTGCCGGTGTTCTGCGTGGTGGAACACTTCGAGAACCCGCTGGACTTCGACAGTAAAGAAGAACACGCCGAGTTCGTCCTGGTCAGGAAGGACATGCTCTTCAACCAGCTCATCGAGATGGCCCTGCTGTCTCTGGGCTACTCCCACAGCTCCGCCGCTCAGGCCAAAGGTCAGACCAACACACTCACGCACACATCCAAGAAGGGATTATGAAAGTTATTTGTCTATCCATCCATCCATTAATCCATTTATCTCTTTCTGATTATTGATTATTAATTTAATTTTCATTGTCAAACAAGTAACTATTCCTCAGGTTTATGGGTGCACGGTAGCCAAGTGGTTAGAGCTCTGGCTTCCCAATAAGGAGGTCGTGGGTTCGACTCCCGGGTCGGACCATATCAACATCTCACGATCTCTCTGGGTGGAGTTTGCATGTTCTCCCCGTGTCACCGTGGGTTTTCTCCGGATACTCCGGTTTCCTCCCACCTCCAAAGACATGTATGTTTAGGTTAATTGGGCATCACTGTAAATTTCCCTTAGTGAATGAAATAGAGAGTGAATGTTTGTCTGTCTAACCCTGCGGCAAGTTGGCCACTGTCCAGGGTGTTTCCCCGCCTAAGGCCCACAGTTACTGGGATAGGCTCCAGTCACCCGCGACCCCTAATGGGATTAAGCGGTAGAAAATGAAATGAAAGTTTATGACCTATTTTATGAAATCATATTTTCCTCATGTTGCTTCAAAATGGTAATGGCAATTTTATTTTTTGGCATTTTTTTATTTGACCTCCTGCTGTTTGTTGTTATCAATACTTAAATCTTTAATCAAAAGCAAACAAAAAAGTATATCTTTGGGATATAACAACAACATATGTACATGTGCCAAAGCTGTTCCCAAACCTAGGGATGGGACGATATACAATATTTCGTTAATCGCGATAATAAAGGACTGCAATTAAATAATCGTGAAGTTTTACATAATCGTGATAATTGCACATGATGATAATCACAATTATGAGTCTACTCAGTGTTAATTACAGACTCTGAGACAAAATTAAATGTTTTTTGCTCAACATTGCTCACAATTGTTCACTTTGAATCATTGTTGATTCCACTTAGACCAACATACAATAAGTAGTTGTACAAACACATCCATATTGTGAGGTTAAAATGTTTAAGACTTTTAAACTGTACACCTATACGTTTAGTAAATTATCATGATAATATCGTTAATTGCGATTACTTTGGTCACAATAATCGTGAGTGCAAATTCTAATATCGTCCCATCCCTACCCAAAACTGATATATTTGTTCGTCCCATAGTTTTTGTTAAGAATTTAGTTTTGCTTTTAAAATCGCCATGTTTATTTTTTTGTTCTTACGATTATATTATGACTTGAATAATCACGATTATTGATTAACCTAATAATCTTGACATCCCTACCATCTATCTATCCATCTGTCCATCCATCTATCCATCCATCCATTCATTCAATTAAACGGTCTGTATGAAGGTAGAGATTTTAAGTTAAAGTAAATTCTACAAAAACAGTATGAAAGTCTTATTTTGCGTTTAGTGTGTTCAGAATATGTTTCATTCTTTACTTTTTCTGATCAATTACAAAAATGTGTATGGTGCATTTATAGTTTAATTGCTTGAGCTGATTTTCTGTTCGTACCTTTATTTATAAATAATGAGAATGTGTACTGGCTGATGTTTATCCAGATAATATCTGTAATTATGTTCACATTAGTGAAAATAATTGATGGAGCTGTTACTTGCATATGACACTATACATATGACCAATTTTCTAATAATTTATCTGTGTTTCAAAGAAAATAGGTAATTTGTTTAGAATGGGGTCTAATGGAAACTTAAAGCCAAGACAGTTGAATCTGTACACTCTTTGTTTAATGTCGTCTGGACTTTTCCAGGTCTAGCTGCATTTTATTTGATACATATAATTTTTTTCCATAAGTTAATGATTTATATGCTTTTTTGTACAATTCAATACACGCTGCAATAGCGAGTGAGGAACTGTGCGTGCATCATGTGGTCGCGCGCTGTATTTCTTACATGCACAGTTACAAAAGTGAAACATCTACAATGATGAAACGCCAGTGGATTTGTAGCGGTCACTAGAGATCGGACAGACATTAGCTGTTAAAGTCGGTGCTTTGCAGGTTGCAGGTAGGCTAATGCTCGCGCACTTTGACTACTTGCAAAAGCGTTACATTATAGATAGTAAGGCACTGTTTTTTAAGAGTTGCTGTTACAAGATTGACTGACCAGCCAGTCCCTACACGCTTTGACAGACACTTTACAAACCGTGAGAGTCTGGGAGCAAAGCGCCGAGGATCAATTTCGTGGGCGGCCTTTCCGAGCGCTGAGTCAACCAATCACAGAAAACCCGGAAATTCCACCAAAACAGCAAAACGATGTTTTCGTAAACATGTAGCGCGAGGATTTTCTCAATCTGAAGCCTTTCAACACGGTTTGCTGTTCAGGTTTTAAGGAATTGATACGTTCATTGTTCAAAACCGAAGCACGAGCCGAATCAGCTACGTTCGCCTTCTTGAATGTTTGAAATGTGGCTTGCAAGCAACTTCCGACTTTTTAGTGTCACGTGTCAGAATCGCCGTGCTTGATTGGATCGTCTTAACTTTGGGAGACGACTTTATTGGCTAACCGTCAGGTCCCAGACCCTTCTGCATTCAAACTGTAACAGAATGTAGGAGGGGCTGGCTGGTCAGGCAAGTTGCAAGACAGATTCACCAGATTTTGTCTGTTGTTACGGTCCTCGTGCAAGTGCAGCATGTGAACCTCCCGATCTGACAAAAGTTGTAACGAAATCAGAAACACCTCATAGACATAAGAAGAGAAACGACAAACGACATTGGCCCGCAGGAACTTGTATAAAAATAATTTGTTCCAAATGCCATTGCTTCATTGAACAGTCATAAATGAGCCTGTCTCATGTATTGTGATGTTTTTATTGTGCTTATCCACAGCTCACGAATGAGCTGTGGATGAATGTCTAGAGCCTTGTCAAAGATGAATTTCTGTCACATGTTGGGGCAGACAATAAGTTTTTCTATTCTATTCTCTTCTAAAAAATCCCGAAAATCCTTATTCTGGACATGCCTCCCTGAACTCGAAGAGGAGCACATCGAGATTAAAACAACTCCAAAACTCCTCTTGAAGAAGAAGGCTTTAGTCGACCCAAATATGTATTTCTTTACTGGGAAAAGATGGATTTGAAAGGGTTTTCCAAATGTACTACAATTACTACATTGCAAAAAAAAAAAAATCTTGTTTACCAGCATGAATATTTGATTAAATTATTGTGTCTGTGTCCTTTTAGTCGACCAATCGAGTCCAATACAGCCATTTTTGATGATTAAGCTTCAACTAGACCTGTCAGGAATTTTTTTTTTGTTGGATTGACATTATATCGTCTGAATATTGTAATTGATATATGACAAAAAAATATCAAAATATCCTTTCTTGTCAGTTTCGCCCGACCCTACTGAAATATAGCATTAATATTGTGTCCTTGCTGGTCCAAACACTTCCCTGACATTGCTTGTTCTAGTTACAGTATCGTGCTTGACTGCAGTTGAAAGGACAATACAAAAATCTCATTGCGAATGGAAATAAAGGAATCAAAAGGACAGAATCTGAACGCGCACTAGTCACCGTGGAGCCTGACACTAAACCCTGACTTCCTAACTGCGACGACGGAGGTTTTCTGTGTGATAAATCCCAAATCCACATCGAGGTTTTGCCGGTACGACGGGTTCACTGCAGAACATCTGTCCATCTCTCCAGCCAAGCTCTCTTTATTAGCTCATTGTGTCTAGGGCCAATTATGCTCTGCTCTTTTGTGACTCGAATCATTCCAGCCAGCACAATTTGGAGCCGAGAGAGAAAGAGAGAGAGAGAGACGCTTCACAGGGACCTGCTCCAACAGCCCGCTAAATGTTTACTTTATATATATACAAGTTTAGTGTTAGAGGCAGATTTATTCATGATTATGATTGTCTCGACCAAACATTGACATGTTTTGTGTATCAAAAATCAAAAAATTCTGTACAAAAAAATTCTAAAATATAAACTGTATGTATTTTGTAGGTTAAAGATAAGGTAGCTGATTTTCACACTGCAAATACAATTTAGGTTTTAAATCAACTTTCTCTCATAAATCCTTCAAAACATGACTTATAAACTTCTTTTACAGACGACATAGTGAGACTGGAGAGGACCACCCAAGTTCAGCCAATCAGAGCGCAGCATTCGGCTCTTCAGACAATACTCAGTGCTGCATTTATCATAGACTTTTTAATAAAAAAAACACAACAGGTTATAAAAACCCAATCCCAAAAGGAGGTTTAGAGCAAAAGTCAAACTTTGAGGCAAAATATGAATATACAATCAATTGGGACATATCATTTGTTTTTTTTAAAGGTTAAACAAAATCAAATCGAAAATTGAGATTGAAAAAGTATGATTTTATTTTTTCCCCAGGCTTACTAACAACCATGTCATAATTGAGCTAAAACTTCTCTAATACAACCAACCTTTTCTTTTGAGAAATTAAAATACTATAATAGGACACAATCATTTTGTTTAGAACAAGTTTGTTTCTTGTGAGAAAGAATACAATGCACAACAAGGCACACAAATCAGGGATTTAAAACATCTGCACCAAAATCCACTGTTGTTGTTTTATTTTTACTATAAACCCGATTGAAATTGTCTAGCCAAAGTTTCAAGTATCTTTTGTTCTTACGATTATAAAAATCTTGACATCACGACTTTAGATGTTAAAGTAATTTCCAAGTCAGAATTAGTCAGAAATAACACATAATATGTTGACATTTCCTTTAAAAACAAAAAAAAAACAAAGAAAAGAAAGTAAACTAAAATTATTTAATTTTTTATTCTATCAATAAATAATGTTGTTTATATGAGACGAATTGTAATTATTCTTTACTGATTCTCTTGGCTGAAGCATTAAACTCAAATTGAAATGGTAATGAATGAAACGGCTGCAATTATCAGATGGCAAAGGTTGAAAACAACAAAATATGCCAGATATATAGAGCTGCACGCTGACTATTAATGTATTCTTAGCTTTATTAAAATGTAAGTCATATAATGGTTCTGTGGAGACTGTAAAATACATACAAACCTTTCATTGCAACAAGATCAAAATGGCAAAATAGAAGAAACAATTTTCAGATTTCAGTATCAAGATCAGTATAGAAATATATCAGTATCGGTATATTTAGATTAGGTTTTTTATTCTTTGTGTGACGTGTTGGTCCGAATTTGTCCTCAAAGCATCAAACTTGTTAGAATTTAAATTTTGCTTTGCATTTAGAAAGTTTATTTGAGAAGAGATTATGAATAAAATATCTTTATTAACATGTTTAGAAAAATACATCTGATTTCTTTGACAATCTATTCAACCTAATATTTAATCATGAAGATGGTCCTCTCAGGACTGCCCCCTGGAAGACTCACACTTACTTACACTTACTTATGTCAGTTTTTCTGCAGTGAATACTTGTTGCTATGTTTGAAAACTGCTACTTTCTATATAAAAACAAACAAAAAAACAGAATGTCAATTTTTTTTTTTTTTTTTAATAAAAAATTCAGCTTTTCAGCAAACAAACATGTAAAATCTACCAGAAAATTGTAAATGGTCTCTATTTATATAGCGTTTTTCCACCTTACAAGGCACTCAAAGCCCTTTACAATCAGGGATCCACTCACCCAGTGTGCGCAGACAATGAGGCAGAGTGGGTTAAGTGTCTTGCTCAAGAACACAAAGCCAAACCACTCTTGTCCCACTGTGGCACCTGGTGTTCCAGCAGTCTCCCATCCAAGTACTAACCAGGTCCTTACTTGCTTCGCTTCTGAGATCTGACGAGATCAGGCTTTGACAAGCAGGTATAGCCAAAAAATAGACTTAATTCATTACTGCAATTATCAAAATACTGCACAATACTCTGGGCCTGCTTTATCAAGCGTTTAATGTGCCAAATAAGTTAAGAGGAGCAAAATCCTGACTTAGCATGGACATTTTTCTTTCACACAGACACGGAAAATGCAAAATTTGAGGTTGCCATCAGGGTTGATAAAGTACTTCAAAACCCTAACTTCGATTTTTATGTGCTACGTTTAGTTTATTTTGGATCCGTGACTGTACCTTTTTTACTTTCGTAGGACTAGTAACGAAACTGTTTTTTAAAAGAATTGTACACAGCATTTGAACACCATAGACACTATAAAACAGCGCTAAAATGCTCCCTCTGACCGGTAGACCCTTGCGAAGGACTGTCATGCGGCGTGACCACAGCAGCCCAGCACAGGCAGCAGATCTGAGGGCTTCTGTAACACGGCCTGACACTGATCCTCCACGGACCAGCCCAAATCTCCCGGAGCTCAGCGTGTCTCTCCACTCACGCTCACAAATGCTCCGGTCTGTCCGTACAGTCTTCACACAGGAGAGCAAAGCATGGAATCAGACTTTATTACGACCCGTCTGTCGGCGACACTCTTGACGTCTTTCCTGGAGGTCGGCCAAAACAAAAAAAGTTCATCAGTTTTGCCACGTCTTCTTGCCATTCAGTTGAAAAGTCAAGGGACATTTTTTAGAGACAAATATGGGGAAACATTTTAACATTTTTAGTCCAAATGTCACAGAATTGCTTTTAATATGGCTTATAATTGTGCTGTTTCAATTCTAACCAACGGCGCTTTAAAGGAAGCCTTGAATTGTATTTAAAAAACAAAACCAGAAGCTCAAATGCAGAACAATGGACTAAATAATTATCCGTTCTATCTTCCAAAAGTCGTGAAGAGTTATTATTTTTGGTTCAAATCTCTTTAGAAAATGTGAAGTCCTTGGATTCATAGTAGGATTAAAAGTAGGGCTGGGCCAGTAATTGAAAACCAAGAGGTTGAATCAAATACATTTCCTTTAAAAAAAAAAAGAAAAGAAAGCAAGAAAAAAAAGTAAAATTATGTATTTATTTGTTCTATCAATAAATAATGTTGTTTATATGAGACAAATTGTAATTATTCTTTACTGATTCTCTTGGCTAAAGCATTAAACTCAAATTGAAATGGTAATGAATGAAACGGCTGCAATTATCAGATAGCAAAGGTTAAAAACATAAATAATTATCTGTTCATCATGATGTTAATGCATGGCTTTCAAAAGTCATGAAGAATTACTATTTTTGGTTCTTTCGAAAATGTTGGATTCTAAAAGTAGGGCTGGGCCAGTAATAGAAAAATCGAGAGATCAAATCGAATCAGATCATCAATTATTTGGTGGTGGGTTTTGAATGGAAAGATCGAAAACCAATCCTGTGTAGTGTCAGTGTAGTTTGGAGCAAAAGTCAAATGTTGTGGCATACTGTAGTTTAAAAAAATCTTCAACTCAAAGATTGAGATTGATCAACATAAGAAAAAAAAATCGTAATTATATTTTTTCCCAGATTGCCCAGCTTTACTTAACAGTCGTGGTTAAAGGTGGGGTAGCTGATTTTCACACTGCAAACATGATTTTGGGTTTAAATCTGACTAGTTCCTCTTTAAATCCTTTGACATGTGTTTAATGTCGACATGTTTTCATTTCAGTTGCATTTACGGCTTGTAAATTTCTTTTTACAAACAACAAAGTGAAACTGGGGAGGACCACCCAAGCTCAGCCAATCAGAGAGCTCCATTCGACTCCTGATAAGAAATAAAATTCTTTATTGTTCAGTTCAGACAGTGCAGAGTGGTCTCATTTTTTTATAAAGTGCTGCATTTATCGTAGACTTTTTAGTGGAAGTTAGCTACCCCAACTTTAACTAACATGATTTTGTGTTAGTCCATTAGACGAATTAATGGTTCATTCGTGAAACCATTTGAATTCATTATAATTCGTGGTGAATTCATGTTCTTGATGACTCATGGTGAACTAATGCAGGAAAACATCATGCATTCATCATGAACATATCTCAAATTCAGGATGATAAACATTGAATTCATGTCCTCTTACTATAAAACATTACCCATTAAAAAAAAAGAAAAAAAGTAGCATGTAGTTTGAACTTTACTATTATGGAAACACTATCCGCCGGTTCTGAGTACACTGTAAGAGTAATGAGCATGAGGTGCTTTCATTTTTTGACACTCGAAGTCCGTCCTCCCACATTTGGATGCAGACTTGCCCAAGGACACAGCATGAGAATACAAAGGTCAAATCAGAGAAAAAATAGCATTATACAGTATGTATCTGCCCGTAGTTTGCAAGGTGTGTTTTGAACTATTTTGAAAACTTGAAATATTGAATAAGATTTTATCAGTATCAGTGATATTGTCGATTCTTTTTATTGATGTGATTCCTTATCAAATCTTCTATTGATTCCTTGTAATATGTCATGTGTATCTAACTTTGTTACCTGTTTTTAACTAATTTTAATACATTTACAGTGGATTTACACTAAGTGCAACTTGGATGCGAGTCACGCAGAACTTAGAAAGTGCTTAAAACCAATGCGTTGATTTACACCGTGCTCCGACATGTCCGACTGCGAGTGCGAGAGTCGCGCGACTCTGCGGAAAGAATCCGCATGAAGTCTATTTTGTCGGAGACCGCAGCGGTCTGGTGCGGCTTTCATTCATTATACGAGCGTTCTCGCGGGAATCTACGTGACTCCACGTGGCTTTGGATGAAACCGGACCGCAGTTGACAGCATCTGGTGTAACAGGCACTTAGCAAGAAACCCGCACGTGTCCCGACCCGCACCCGCCTCGCAGTCTGTGTACATCCAGCGTTAGACAAACATGTGAATTATATTATAATGATTTTGAATTGTTAAGTGTTACAAGAAGTACAGGGATAAACTTGTTATCTCAAATTGTTTCTAACTCTGAGAATCAGACAGACTGAGCAGGATCAAACTGTTCTAACACAGACACAATGAGGGCTGTTCTGTAGTTTATTTCACTCTCTGCTTCTCACATTTGTCACAAACATTCACCGAGGAGACTTACCTCTGCCGTGCTCTGGTCATGGTGCTGGTGTCTGTGCAGAGACAACACACTTATTGTCATCGTTTTGTCTCTTCTTGATGATGTGTGCTTTGAGTAAAAAGCTCAAACTTGTGCTTGTAATGAAACAGAAGGCTAATGGTGCGTTCACACCGGACAGCGTCTTTGCATTTTTGCGTCCATTTTCAATGTTAAGTCAATATAAACCCATGTCTTGAGCGTTCAAGTGTATTTGTGTCGCGCATTGGCGTCTGGAGCGTTAGTTGATGCCCCTTTACACGTGTTGGAAGTAGGCGTCAGCACTCTTGTGACTTGTGAGATGTTGTTCTCGTTTCACATCAAGGGGAAAGGACGACCCTTCCCCTTAACTGATGTGTTTTAATAACTTTTTCAACGAAAGGTCGCTTGTTTTGGGGCTTTTCTCAAAGGATTCCTCGTTTGTTGCTTTGAAAATCTGGAGACACGGCCAAACAAACAACATGAACATGATCTGGACTGACAACACGCTCTCATGGATCTATTTGTTTAAACCTGCTGTACGACGAGAGGAGCTCACAGACAGCAAAAATACACTGCCTGGAGGAGGAGAAAGTTGTGTGATCGGATAAGCTACGTTTTATAAATGCAACAAGCCTCTATCTCTCTCCCTCCCTCCTCTCTCTCTCAACCTGACCTGTCTACGAGCGAAACAAAGCCTGCAAACAAGCGGGAACGCAAAGAAGTGCGTCGGGCGATAAAAGTGTCTTTTTATCCCTCAAAGCCGTGACGCACATGGGGGCGTTTTGGACGCCTATTTGGGCCTATTGTTCTGCATCAAAATACGCTTTTACGCGCAAATTTTGACACAGATACGCTGTCTAGTGTGAACGCAGCATGAAAGCGCAGAGCGGGGTTAACGTTAACACCACTTTTACAAGTTCACCACATCCAAGCAGCATTGTTAAGTAGAACCAATAAGAGAGGTGACATACATTTCCGATGGATTGATAAAATAAAACCGGCCCACTAACTACAGTACAAACGAACGATTGCTGCTGTTGTTGCATTAGTGAAACCCAGAAAACCCTTTGTCTAACATGCTGCTGTTTGTCCCGCTCCAGGCATGATCCAGGTGGGCAAGTGGAACCCTGTGCCCCTGTCGTATGTGACCGACGCCCCAGACGCCACTGTGGCCGACATGCTGCAGGATGTGTACCACGTGGTCACGCTTAAGATCCAGCTGCACAGGTACCAGACGCACACCTAGCACTTGTTAAAGGACAAATTATGTAGAATGGACTTTTAGCTTCATTCACACTTGTTCAATAAATCCTGTGTGTCTTCCTAAAAGCCTCAAAAACACTTTCATATTTCTGATACCATATATTAAGCCTTGCCACTTATCACTTTCTACTACTACCACTACAGTATGTGCATAGCATTTGGACACAAGCTAGATTTCTTTATCTGCAGCCATCACATCACACATTAATGTTTGAGGTATCAATTCTTCTGGGGTAATCCTGAGACTTTGTCCCTTCAATGTGTCCTGGGTTTTCACCAGGCTCTCCACCTAGTTCAGTTTAATTAAAAGAGACAAAATATTACTTTTTCCTTATTATTAGCTGAGAGAAGAGCATATTTTGGTGATTTTTAACATGTTTGAGTAATCATGTAATGTCCTACAACTGAGGATTGACTGCTCAAAAAACTCTAGCCCCACCCACACACATGCGATTATTTCAAGACTCCACAATTTCCGATGTAAATCTAAATCATGGAACACAATGAGAAAACTGTAACGTGTGATACATAAAAAAAAACATAACATTGCAGTGCTTTTTGCTCTTGGGAAACACTTTTTCTGAAGCCATGTAAACATACAATCACATAACAATCATGTGTTTCCCATTGGCATTGACATAGATAAAATAATGATCTTACCTGGTACACTAATGCTGAAAATATGCTCCAAATGAGTCTTAGAAACAGTGCAGAAAAAGATTTATCTATGACATTACAGATCTGGGACATTCAGAACAGTGTTTTCTGAGGCTCAGAGGGGAGAAAATATTTTCTCAAAGTATGGGCTGGGCCTTTATTTGACAAACTGATATTCAGTCGTGTCAAATTGTCAATTATTTGGTCTGAGATTTTGAATCAGTAGATCAACAACTGATTATTTGTCAGTTAAAATATTTGGTTTGGAGCAAAAGTTAACATGTGCAGCAGAAAATGTATAACAAATTTATATTTTTAAAAATCTATCAAATGGAACATATCCTTTTAGGTTTATTGAATCCATTTTTATTTAGCTGTTAAAAAGGTTAAACAAAGTTAATAGAAAATCAAGATCAATCAATGTGAAGGAAAAAAGTCTGATTGTATTTTCCCAGAAATCCAAAGACATGACTTCAGCAGTGTTTTTGATGAGGAAGCATTAATAGCACAGGATTACAAAACTAGATATTTTACATATTATGTGCCTTTAAAGTTCAATACTAAGTACTGGTAATTTGAACGTTCAATATTAAAAGCAGAATAACCGATGTCAATGCAATGCACTTCTCCACATTTAAAAAAATACTATAAATTATGCATTGAGAACAACAGCTCCAAAGTTTTCATGCAAAATTCAAACTCAATCTTGTCTGTATATACTCTTACAACACTACACAAATCAGTCTACCTCCCATATACATCTATAAACAAATGCTCCAATTCAGCTCCATTTTCACCTCCGCACGCCGCCGGGGCCCCGAAGCGTTTCACACACTGCCCCCAGACACGACCCAGAATAGCACCATTACTCACTCACGCGCTCACATACGGCACAATGCAGGGAAATGTACAGCACACGGAGCACCATCTGATACGACAATCGTGAATATCATCCAGAAGGGTTTCCTGTGTGAGCGCGGTGTGGTCAGCCCGGCTAAAAACAGGCTTCAGCAAATGAATACAAGACTGTTCGCCGCGAAAATACTGGGCCTAAAAATACACCTGCTGATTCAAGCTGGACAAAAACACACTTTCATTACTCATGACATAAAGTTACATGAATGTAGTAGGTCATATTTTATTAACTACTCCAATAAAACGCTGAATGACAGAAAAGTACTACATATGTATTTTTTACTACTGTATATCAAAGCACATACAAATACACGTTGCTTCATTATTGTTCACCATAATACAGATTTGTTTTGGCTTAATTGTTTGTCTAGATACTTTTCATATTTACTTATAACATATGTAATGCATTGAAAAAAATAAACTGGTAAAATACATGTTGACACACAGATAAAATATCATAGTTACCAAATCTAGACTATGTTCTTTCCAGAGGCTTACTGTCATTAGCTCACTGGATTCAATTATCTTCTTGACACAAGCCTGCCATGTTACGCTCTGTATGGTTATCAAAAGAATCCGTTGGTATGGAAACTAAATACTCTTAAAAGCAGGGTTACCAGTTGTGAATTAGGAAGTATGTTTCAAATGTCACACTTTGAGTAAACATGACCTCTGTGTTCTGTTTGAATATTAAAATTGTCATAAATAGCCAATAGCAGTGCTCTGATTGGCTGTGCACAGGTAGTCCACTCTAGTTTTTTAAAGGTGTTCTGAAAAGATCCTCTAGCCAAAATGAATGCAGGGGGATATTTACCACGTGTTGGATAGTTTGGGAGAGCTAGATAGATTTAACTATCTACTGCTTTGTGGTGTGAAAATCAGACACACAGCTTTAAGTTTTATTAAAAAACAGATAGAAGACCATATGGTAAAACAAATAAATATTGCTTTGTTTTTTGTTGTTGCCTTTCATAATTTTTATAACTCCAAATCAACACAGATAACAAGCTTATTCTTAGCATCAGACTTTAATTTGAAATGTAGTTTTGTGACAACACAAGGACTGTGAGGTGCAAATGATGTGGCATTGTCTTACTGTGACAATCTGAAATTAAACTTTGCCAGATCACATTGTGACAGCTTAGATTCAGCGACAAACACGGAACAAATGATGGAAGCACAAACATGTTTGTAACCTGACGTGGAGCAGAAGCACTGTACATTCTCTGTCTTTTGTCCCATTTAAACCCCACACACAGCTGCCTGTGCAATGACAGATTTGCTCCCAATCTTATTACTCTAATTACTTTGTATTTGTTGTCCCTCTTTCGCCCCATCCTCCCCCCACAATGCACTGCACACGCCAGTTACACCTTAAATTGTTTCGCCGAGCACAACAAGCCAGGAAGGTAGAAGTAACACGGAATAATAGTCGCCACATGCAGCTGATGTATAATTCATGCATCAATCCAGCAGATGTGTTGTATAAAGTAATTAACTAATCAGAACAATCAGGAGAGAGAGGAGAGAGAGGAGCGCAGGAGCCGGGCCCAGGGAAGAGGAGGAAGAGGAGGAGGAGGGGATATGAAAGGGAGGCGCACCAATCTCCAGATGCATCTGCTTGATGCGCCAAATGAAATCTGTCTGTCTGTGAGGGCCGTGTGCAGGCAGCAGGGGCACCGAGGGGCCCATGTGTGTGCGCAGGTCCCTGGATCAGCACCTCTCTCTCTCTCTCTCTCTCTCTCTGTGTCTGTCTCTCTCTGTCTGATTGCTCTGCTCGTTCTGCCAATTCATCAATAAACTACAGTCCACAGCCCGACACAGCAACGGAGTAATAAAGTGTCATTGGTGTAGTCTTTCGCTGCAGAGAAGCCATCAGTTATTGGCTTTTGCAAAAAACATTTGGTGTAAACACAGACAAGACTTGTCTATCTAACTTAAACGTGGAAATCCTAATAAAGAACATGTTAGTGTAAGTGTATAACTGCAAGAGCTGTAGTCTTTTAATTGCTTAATCGATTAATTAGATGACCGACATTTGTATTAAAGCCAGTAACCTGATCTTCATTTAGCAAAGCAAAAGTAAATACTTAAATCTGTTCATTTACTTTCTAGTTCTTGGCAATATCCACTTTATTTTTGCTTAAGAACATATTTTTCCAGACAGCAAAGTGAAAGTGGATGGATCACCCAAGCACAGCCAATCAGAGCTCTGCTTTTGCTTGTACCTGATGACTAAAACCTTTATTATCTGATTCAGACAGTAAACTGAGGTCTGATTTTGTCACAAAGTGCTGCAGCATCATTCACAACATAGTTTTTGACAAACTTAACACATTGACAACTAAAATGTATATTTTAAGGATTTATATAGTACATCAATCAAAATGAGCTAGCTGAAGATTTGACAGTGAAACCTTGATCTTAGCAGCCTTCCATGTAGATTTACTAATTTCCACTACGTTTCTGTAATTTTGTTGATTTGCGTTGTCTATTACAATGATTCTAGAACTTCCACCAGAGGAAATATTTCCAAGTATCATCTACTGTACGTCTACAATGAGTTTAGAGGAAAGAAAATGGCTACTGCCCAACTTCCTGCCCATATTTGGCAAGCACATTTCATTTAGAACATCTCTCCGGTCGTTACTTCTCTTTCTGAATGACTTGTGCTGGACCAACTAACATTCTAGCTGTTCCCAAATGGTTCAGTTACGGTTAGCAAATTAAACTAATAAACTATGTAAAGTTAAATCCAAATTCAATTTTCTTTCATGCTTGTTGTCTCTGCAGAGGCTCCTATTAAGAAATAAACTGGCTCCAGCCTTTAGAGCCGTTTTACTGAAGGTCCAGGTTCAAACCCAGAATAGTGGTGAGGGGCCGGACCGCCAACATTGGTTTAACAAATTCTCATTATTGCAAACACATTTCTACACAACATAGAAGCCAGTTTGCTCTACTTTATAAACTTGAAACATTTTCAAATTAAACTAACAATTTAATGAAATTAAAACAAACCAAACTCATTAATAAAAAAACAAAAAAAAACAAAAAAAAAACATATTTTTTCTGAAGCCATAAAAAAGCAAAAAATCACCATTTTTTTATTTCAAGCCATAAAAGAAGCAATGTTTATATAACAATGTCCATATCCAATTGCTGGTATTCTAAATATCTGTATCAGGACTTCCTGACTCTTCAATGAGGTTTCACTACATCAGTTTAAACTATAAATATCTTTAATCAGACAGTTGTGGTGATTTACAGAAAACATGTTAAATACTTACATATCAGAGGATATTTCATCAGACACTTGTGTTTAAAAAGACATAATTGTGTCTTATGCTAACGCTAACAGGAATGTTTATTACAGATTAGCATTTTTGAACATCGCAAGACTGAAATTCGTGCACACAGCCCATTATAATTTTAGTTTAAGTTTAATATTGAAAAAATATTTTTTGATGACTTTGACTTTAAAACATTGTGAATTTAATCTAAAAATGTTACAAGTTTATTGTCCTAGCCCAAGGTTTTGTTTCCTAAGCTTTCCTAAAACATATCAGGGCCTGATTAAAACAGGTGGAGGGCTGCATCTGGCCCCCGGGCCGCAGTTTGCCCAGGTCTGCTCTAGTCAACCATTTTCATCTTGAGTACCCCTTAAAAATGATCCCACACACGGAGTACCCCCCTATGACAAGTGTATTTTAGGGGTGTTTTATCTTTAATCATATATTTTCATGTATAACCTTTGCTTTTTATTGTTTTAATGTATTTCGTGTCAAACAGCTGCCTCATGTGATGACAATTTTTTCTGTGATTAACATTTTTCACATTACAATACTTGCATTTTTATCTTTCTTTTAAATCTGCAATCATCCCAAGGACCCCCTGGCAATTGGTCACGTACCCCCTGGGGTCCACGTACCCCTAGTTGGGAAACAGTGGTCTAGAGGATAGATTCTTGTGAAAAAATAAAATGAAATACAAAGTAAACTACTGCAAATGTATTCTACAATAAAAAAAAAACACCTCTTTTTCCAAATCAAGGAAATAAATGAGCACTTATGACCAGACGATTACTTGATTACACCATTTTTGAGCTTTCAATTCTCGCCATGACGTTCTGTTTTTTCATGACGGTTTTCATCCAGATCGATAATGTGAAGAATTTTTTGGCTAATCCTGAAGTCAACAAATAAATAAATAAATGGTCATGTATCAAGACTTCAATGACTTTACACAAACAAAGACAACTTTTATGAATGTCAAAAAAAAAAACCTTCTCTATGTTGACGTTTTTTTATTGATTGGTTTTTATGTGAATTTTCCATGTTTCTCTTGACTTGAACTGATAAATGATAATGTTGATAGACATGTCAAAAAAACGACCATGATCTGCATCTGATTACACCCTCCCTCTCTCTTCCTCCCTCCCCTGCCTCTCTTTTCTCTCCGCAGTTGTCCTAAGCTGGAAGACCTGCCGCCCGAGCAGTGGAGCCACTCCACAGTAAGAAACGCCCTCAAGGAGTTACTCAAAGACATGAATCAAAGCTCTCTGGCTAAAGAATGTCCCTTATCACAGGTGCTGAAGCCCAGAAAACACAGCCTTTAGTCCCTGCTCCCCTCTTAGCCTCAGACACATGCATCACCTCATGTAAGCTGCACTCATCAAACCCCTTCAGTTTGTGTCACTACAACTGCACATTCATTCAGACGTGGGAAGTATGGCTGCTTGATATTGGAAATGATTGTGAAATGTCTGCCATGTTTAGCGATATCGTAGGTTGTGTTCACATCACAACACAGCATTGTAGTTTAATATTAAAGGGCACATAACTGGTCATTTTTGTAATTTTGACTTTGTTTTAGGTTGTCAAAAATCGATTCCCCGAACAAATTGATACTGAAACTGGTATCTATACTCGATACTTGTTTGAACAAGTATCAATATTTCTTTAAACTTCAGCGGCGCAGCTCCGTCATAGAAAACTTCCTGTTTCAGACAGTGCAGCTGAAAGAAGATTTTGTCCAGAGAGCTGCTCTTTTCCATACGTACACAGCAAAGTGTAAGCTCTCTGTCAGTCCATTATGTTTCTAGCCCGACACTTCAAACGGGAGGAAAAGAAAGGCAGCTGTACATGTTAAGCTAAAAGTTGGCACAGTGGTATCGAATCGAGTTTGAAATTTTAGTA
Organism: Mugilogobius chulae; assembly: GCA_038363315.1. Lineage (NCBI taxonomy): Eukaryota > Metazoa > Chordata > Actinopteri > Gobiiformes > Gobiidae > Mugilogobius > Mugilogobius chulae. The sequence continues at coordinate 9,585,870 of CM076413.1, read as the reverse complement.
TCGTGACAACACTACTTTGTTTGGTGGATGAATACATCGTGTAAGTCCAAAAAGTCCAGTTGGGTGTCCAATAAGGCTGCAACTAACAATCGTTTTACTAATCAATAAGTTGACTGATTATTTTTTCGATTAAGCTGTTAACATGATTTTGATTTAAAAAAAGGAGAAAACAAGTACATATACAGGCCTCACTTGTACATAGTAAGTCAATGAAGATCTATAATTCAACTAAATTGGTTTGTCAAGTTTATGTCACGGTTCTTAATTGCTGTAAAATCAACTCAAAAAGTACAAAAGTCTTGTATTAATGTGACTTTTACATTCTAAACAGCTTATCGATTAATCAAAAGATTAATCTCCCAACTAATCAATGACCAAAAAAATGGTTAGTTGCAGCGCTATAACAAATCCTTCATACTGTATTTATAAAAAGGCTTATTTTACGATTTCATCCATGAAAATCTCTAAACCGTGATGTTGTTTTTTACAGTAATCAAAGGCAACAACGTCCCTGTTACATATAGATGTTTAAATAGACCTTCACCACGATGACGGCGCGTGTGCATATATACATAGAGGAACGTTCTGGAAAGGTTGTATGGCTGTTCTGGGAAATCTATGTGTACGCAAATGAGAAAAACAGCCAAGCAATATTCGCTGGGTGAGGATTAATTTTTGAATCCCATTTGAATTGATTGCATTGTGCTGCCAAGATACATTCCGGAGCCAAGAAAGTCTAATGAAAATTTAGTGAAAATTTTAAAATATGCAATTTGTATGGACCAAAATACGCGCCGATGTGAAATAGCTCACACTGCAGTTGAAGAATAATTAGAAAAACAGATAAATAGAAGCTGGTTTGATGGTAGAGCAGGTCAGCTACAGTGCTGTACGTGTGGAGATTGTGATTTCAGTTTTAAACACCTAAACCTTCTCTTACTAAAAACAATATCTTGAATAAGCAAGGTGACAAGGTGACAAAAATTGCACAAAAAAAAAAATAGAGCTCATTATCAATCAGATGCTCAAATATGAAAAAAAAAAAATAAAATAAATAATAATACATAAATAAAAAAAAAAAAAAAAAATCGAACTACAAAAAAACCTGATTGATCTGACTTCATGAATGTCCATTGTCTTCATGAACTTAAAGTTGCACTGTCAACACAATCAACTACACATTTAGCAGTAAAACTTAATCATACTTTGATCATTGATAATAATAAGTCGTGTTATGCCATAATGTGAAAAAAAAAAAAAATATATAATATATAATAAATAACTAAAGAACATATTTCTATAGAAACAAACAAAGGCTGTTCTAGCCAATAACAGTCCATTTTGGCCATGCTTGCAAGCTCAAAGTAAATACAGATTTGTATTGTTCATTTAGTGCAACAAAAACATGCAATACAGTATATCTTTAAACATCTTAATTTGCTTCCAGAATGACTGACAATTAGAGCTGGCAATATATCGAATTTTCAATAATATCATGAATGTTGTTTTGAAGATATCCAAAAATTTAATAATAAGTAGCCTATATTGTTATAATGAAAAACGAGCTGTTTAACAAAGAAAATTACATTGTAACTTTCAATAAGGGTAGAAATGTAATATTTGGTCAATTATTCACTTTTTTTTTATCAAAATTTGTATTGGCCTGACTTTTTATACATGATCTTGCTTATACATTTTTTTCTTTACACATAGTTTTTTAAAATACAAAGCCTGTTTGTGGTCCAGTTGGGTCAGATGTTTTGTAGACTAAAGCCTATTAGTTTGATCATTACACTTCAAATAATACGTTTTAAGACATGTTTGGACATTTTCCTGCTGGTTTGACACAATATCGTCAGAATATGTAATCGAGATATGCCAAAAATATATCTGGATATCTACTATAAACAATATCGTCCACGCCCTACTAACAATGAAAATAAAATAAACTATAGTCATTATTTTTTAATTCTTTCGATTACATTGTGACATGAATAATCACGACTATCCATTGACTTACCTAATAATTCTTCCCTCCTTATAAACCAGTGTCTCTTTTAGCTTCAATCTCGTCAAAAATCAGCACCGCGCATGCTAATTACTGTGCTAATTTCACCAGCGCTCTCACCTAGGCCCGGAGCCAGGAAGCAGAGGTGCGGCAGAACGTATGGCCATTGTTAGCTAAGGCCTGGCTCGCGCCCAGCTAGCTCCATCGCACCCGCACGCTTTTGTTCTTCCACCAGTTCTGTATCCGCCGTCGAGGCCAGCGTCGCGGATACTCTGCAGCGTTTGGTGAAGGATCTAGAGCTGGTTTCACACTTACACGTTACCAGAGTGGGTTGACCATGTTTCTCGGATCAAAAAATAAGTGTAAATCTCAATGGAGCAAGCTAATGTGAGCTGCGTTTGAAACTAGCAACGTGCATTCTAAAGAACATTGCAAGTGTTTGACAAGGGTTTTTGAAATACACCTGCTAACGTTAGGCAATAGTGAGTTTTCAAAGCCTAGTTCAAAATGTAATCAAAATTAGCAAATTGCAAAAGCTGCAATATTTGAAAGTACCACAATTTTCTTCGCAAACTACAAAAAAGTCTTATGATTTTCTTCACCAAAGCTTTGTAGTTTAGACATACAAACATACAACAATATCTTAAAATAGCCTACATATGATTATTTTATTAATTTGTCTGTTCACTGACATATTTCATTCTGTCAATCTCCCAGACATGCTTAAAATCTGGACTTGGGAATTGTGACCATTATAAAAGTATTTTTAACTTTGTTTAGTTCTTCGGAAAATGTGGGACATTTAGTGAAAAGCTTTGAGATGATTGGGTGACTTGTCAGCTAGTGTCCACCTTAGTTTGTGCTTAACCAATCAGCAACAAATTGTTATGGCATATCTAATGTGCATGTGGGATAAAACTGAAGTACTTTGCATTTCTGCTAAAACAGAATCATCAAAGCTCAACAGTGTTTGATCGCCCTGGTTCCGGAAGTAAATTGCCCCATTGTAAAGTGCCGTAAGCTTTTCGAAAAATGCAAATATTAACAGTTTAAAGCAGGGCTATTTAATTATATTTTATAGCGGGCCAGATTTTTCAAAAGACTATGGTCTGTGGGCCGAACAACAGAACTGCCCCAAGCACTTATGTTTAGTAATTTGAAAATACGTCTAAATTGCTCTGTCCTATAGCAGGCTTACACTAGCAGAGATAAATCAAAACTACAACGTGAGCAAATCAGAACAACAGAAAAAGGACAAGAGTTAAAACAACTATGTCTCTAGGGCTACATTTTTACTACTTCAGGGTGAACCACAATTTGGAAAAGGACTAGAGCACAATTTGTGAACCAGAACAAAACTGAACAAAATGAATATCAGTCACATTTTAGTTGATTAAGTTCATTTAAAAGTACTGCAGGCTGCTGAATACCAGATCTAACCAATAAATGTGACCCAGTCCATGGCCCACTTTACTATGATGGGCCAGTCTTTATTGCTTAGCATTTTGTTGCTGTATACCCACGACTGTTCACTGTAAATCAGATACGGAGTGCTTCCCAGGCGTCTTTACAATGTGTCCAGTTGACCATGGTGGGCCACATTGTATTGCTTAGTGGGCTGCATTTGAATGGCTTTGGTTTAAAGACATGACGCGAGCTAACCAGATATGTGCTAAATCAGATTCACAGTATGGTTGTTTTCAGTCGAAAAAGCACATTTAGAACTTCTGCAAAATTTATAAAGCTGCAGAAAAGTATTTTAAGCAAAAATGCTCATGACTCACCACATAGCTTATTAACCCCAAGGACGTCTTCAAAGTTTTTTTTTTCTAAACCCCGATGGGGATTTAACATGGGACCCGGAGTTGGTTGAACCAGGTTGAACCTTGATTCAGGCGCTACTTGCTGTCGTCTTTACTAACAACCCCACTCTCCTAATTTGATTGGGCCGTTAAACCACTGGTTCGGTTTACAAACCAATGGGGCTGGTGGAGGGCCATATGGATTTTTCTCGAGTTAACAAATTCTCAAAACACCAAGAGAATTTCATTTGTTCAGAAAGTTACATTTCATAAAGCTAGTCACAAGTTTGAGAAACAGTAGCATGCATGACTTTAGAAAAGTTTCAGATGGTCACATTCTGAAAAATATCATAGGAATAACCATAGACATATAATTTTTTTTTTCATCGCACAATACCTGAACCGCTTTAAGCTTTCACCTTTAACAATTTACCCAATTCTCATATTTTGAGCATATTCAAAACAACTTTTAGAAAATTACCCATGGAATTCCAAATTTGGTGCTGTCCAAGCTTGACTGAATACAAATTTCTTATAGTCTATTTGATGGAGTACCACAAAAAACAGACAGAAGTATGCAGAATAATGTCATAGAAAGCAGTGTACAGAGTTAATAACATATTAAAACGGTAATAGGACTTCCTGTTACCGTTAGATAGCCAAAGCCCCGTGGCAGTAACAGGCAGATGTCTCTTTATTGTGACATAACCGTAAACAGCCATAGCATGAGCAGAATGAATAAGGCTCTGCTGTTCTCCAGAAGCCATTTTGTAAACAACACATTCGACTGTGCACAAAGATTCATCTGGGCCAATCGCAGTGGTGAAAGTCAAAGAAATGGGTTTAAAGCTGAAGTATCTTATTTTTCACTCTACAAGAAAGTGTTTAAATCTGTCCAGCTAATTTGCAGCTCTTGACACGTGGTTAATATCTACCTATGCGTTCAATTTTGGCTGCAGTTGTGGCTTAAGAACATCTTTTTACGCGAAAGTGAAACTGAAGTGGTCCATCCAAGTGGTCCAGCCAATCAGAGTGCTGTTTGTGGCTGTCGTTGAGAGCTAAAATACTTTTTTATTTGCTTTTGACAATAGGCAAGGCAAATGTGTATAGCACAATTCATACACAAAGCTATTCAAAATGCTTTACAAGGCAGGAAAAGATGCATCAAAAGACAAATACAATACAAAAAAATATTATCATCATCATCATAAAATTTACTTTAAAAGAAGTAAAGAAATAAAGAAGGCAGGGAAAGCTTTTTCAGTTAAATGCACAGATAAAAATAATTTTTTTTCAGCCGAGATTTAAACTTGTCACAATGGAGGCCTGTCTTACATCTTCTGGAAGACTGTTCCAGATCTGAGCTGGATAAAACTGAAACGCTGATTCCCCGTGTTTAGTCCTGACCCTGGGCACCAGCAGGAGGCCGGTCCCTGAGGTCCTCAGAGTCCGAGATGGTTTATAACGCACTAACATGTCAGAGATGTACTTTGGTGCTAGTCCATGGAGAGACTTAAACACAAGCAGAGCTGTTTTAAAGTCTATTCTCTGAGCCACTGAAGCCCGTGTAAAGACCTAAGCACAAGACTAATGTGATGGTACTTCCTGGTTCTAGTCTAGTGTTGTACAACTCGTTTTTTCACAGTGGATTTAACTTTTGTTTCTCTACATTTTATATAATAAGATTTCTGTTCTTTCTAAACTCTATTACTCTTTCATTAGTTTGAGAAGTTGTTTTCAGTTAGTCTGATGTATTAGCTGGTTATATTTCGCCTTTTAGAAACTATCTGATATCGCATCATTAAAATTTGTTCGATCCATGATGGTCGGGGACTTTTTTGCTTTAACGAAACGCTTTTTGTTGGTTGTTTTGTACTCCAGAAAGTAGACCCTAAACATACTGCATCTGTTTGCGACTTTTGCTGTTTCTGTACGGTTAGGGGTTATTGTTAGTGTAGTTGTTTTATCTCCAAAGTGCAAAGAAAAGGCCAAAAACTGCATCGAGATTTTTCACACGGAAATGAGCAGACTTGTTTTTTAGCCTGATAAAATGTTCAATTGAAAATATAGCGATTGCATTGCCTAAAAAGGAGGCTCAAACAGATAAAGCTAGGGTTGTGTCAAACATTATCATGGCCTTGGAAGTCATGACTAGGACTTTTGTCAGACTTGACTCATTGTTTTGATGACTTGAGATTTGACTTGCTAAAATGAAACTGTTTAGTTAGGAAAGCACGGAATTGGGACTTGACTTGGATTTGTAGGGCAGTGACTTGGGACTTGACTTGGATTTGTAGGGCAGTGACTTGGGACTCAACTTGGATTTGTAGGACAGTGACTTGGGACTCAACTTGGATTTGTAGGGCAGTGACTTGGGACTCAACTTGTATTTGTAGGGCAGTGACTTGAGACTGGACTTGGATTTAAAGGGCAGTGACTTGGGACTTGGATTTGTAGAGCAGTGACTTGGGACTTGACTTCGATTTGTAAGGTAGTGACTTGGTATTTGACTTGGATTTGTAGGGCAGTGCCTTCAACTTGACTTGGATTTGTAGGGCAGATACTTGGGACTTGACTTGGATTTAAAGGGAAGTGACTTGGGACTTGACTTTGATCTGTAGGGCAGTGACTTGGAACTGGACTTGGATTTGCAGGGCAGTGACTTGGGCCTTGACTTGGATTTGTAAGGTAGTGACTTGGTATTTGACTTGGATTTGTAGGGCAGTGCCTTAAACTTGACTTGGATTTGTAGGGCAGATACTTGGGACTTGACTTGGATTTAAAGGGAAGTGACTTGGGACTTGACTTTGATCTGTAGGGCAGTGACTTGGAACTGGACTTGGATTTGTAGGGCAGTGACTTGGAACTGGACTTGGATTTGTAGGGCAGTGACTTGGGACTTGACTTGGATTTGTAGGGCAGTGACTTGGGACTTGACTTGGATTTGTAGGGCAGTGACTTGGGACTTGACTTGGATCTGTAGGCAGTGACTTGGGACATGACTTGGATTTTATAGGGCACTGAATTGGGACTTGACTTGGATTTGTAGGGCAAAGCCTTGGACTTGACTTGGATTTGTTGGGCAGTGACTTGGGACTCAACTTGGATTTGTAGGGCAGTGACTTGGGACTTGACTTGGATTTGTAGGACAGTGACTTGGGACTCAACTTGGATTTGTAGGGCAGTGACTTGGGACTCAACTTGTATTTGTAGGGCAGTGACTTGAGACTGGACTTGGATTTAAAGGGCAGTGACTTGGGACTTGGATTTGTAGAGCAGTGACTTGGGACTTGACTTCGATTTGTAAGGTAGTGACTTGGTATTTGACTTGGATTTGTAGGGCAGTGCCTTAAACTTGACTTGGATTTGTAGGGCAGATACTTGGGACTTGACTTGGATTTAAAGGGAAGTGACTTGGGACTTGACTTTGATCTGTAGGGCAGTGACTTGGAACTGGACTTGGATTTGCAGGGCAGTGACTTGGGCCTTGACTTGGATTTGTAAGGTAGTGACTTGGTATTTGACTTGGATTTGTAGGGCAGTGCCTTAAACTTGACTTGGATTTGTAGGGCAGATACTTGGGACTTGACTTGGATTAAAGGGAAGTGACTTGGGACTTGACTTGATCTGTAGGGCAGTGACTTGGAACTGGACTTGGATTTGTAGGGCAGTGACTTGGAACTGGACTTGGATTTGTAGGGCAGTGACTTGGGACTTGACTTGGATTTGTAGGGCAGTGACTTGGGACTTGACTTGGATTTGTAGGGCAGTGACTTGGGACTTGACTTGGATCTGTAGGCAGTGACTTGGGACATGACTTGGATTTTATAGGGCACTGATTGGGACTTGACTTGGATTTGTAGGGCAAAGCCTTGGGACTTGACTTGGATTTGTTGGGCAGTGACTTGGGACTCAACTTGGATTTGTAGGGCAGTGACTTGGGACTTAACTTGAATTTAAAGGGCAGTGACTTGGGACTTAACTTGAATTTAAAGGGCGGTGACTTGGGACTTGACTTGAATCTGTAGGGCAGTGACTTGGAACTGGACTTGGATTTAAAGGGCAGTGACTTGGGACTTGACTTGGATTTGCTGGGCAGTGACTTGGGACTTAACTTGGATTTAAAGGGCAGTGACTTAGAACTTAACTTGAACTTGAGGCCTTGAGACTTGCAAAAACATTGACTTGGTCCCCCCATTGCCAATAAAACCAATAACCATCAGGTTCATTAGCCAATCATATGGCAGTAATAGAAGGGCCACGGCTTGTCTCCTTAGATTTAATGTAGTAATAATTAAGGCTAAGGTTAGAATCTTTCCGCGGTTGATAAATATAAGTCAAAGTCATATGTGTCAGTCCTTATTTGTACATTTCATCACCATCCAAACAACATTTTGTGCCTGTCCTGCGTACGAGCTCACATGTGTCTGTCCCACGGTGTGTGTGTGTGTGCTCGTGTTTGTGTGTTTACCCAGGCCTGAGCGCCGCACTGATGATGTAAAGAGTCCCCCGGTGGTGTTCAGGCACAGCCCAGCCCGGTTCGGTAATCACCCTGTTTACGGGCCATATGTGAGGACGGCTCTCCACTCACTCACTCACTCACTGACTCACTCACTGCGCCTTCAGACTCCTCTCGTCTCCTCGCCTCACTAAACACTCTTCTTATCCGGGATCCTGGAAAGATTTGAGGGATTGAAGCGCAAAATATGTCGGCTAAATTTGAGCTGAGTAACCAGTAGTCTTCAATGATAATAAAGCCAACACACTTATTTGATCATTTAGTTTTAATGTTAGATGAATTCTACATTGATAGGCAATCTGAAATAAATATTCATAAATCAAATTTTATTCTATAGATGTACCCAATCATTTTTTTCTATTCCAATACTGATTTCAGTTGTTTGGTCTCAGGTATCTGTCCATTATCGACTAATACCTGTGTGGAGGCTGTTTTTTTCTTCACAAAACACAGTTAACTCATTTAGGCATGGAACGATATTAAAATTTGCACTCACAATTATTGTGACCGAAATAATCGTGATTAACAATATTTTCACGATAATTTACTAAATGTAAAAGTGCACAGATTTAAAATGAGTGAAATATTTTTTTAGCGCACTATGGGCCAGATTTATCAAGCATTTGCTCATGTGCAAAACAGGTTAGAGAGAGATTATTTTGTTGTATGTGCATCTTGCAATATTAAAGTTTGTGTAAAATGCTCGTAAATAACACATGATATTTTTTTTATTTTTGCACCTTTAGCACCTGACTTGATAAATCAGGCCCTATATATGTTTGTTTGGACAACTACATATTGTATTTTGGTCTAAGTACAATCAATAATGATTCAAAGTGAACAAATGTTTACAATGTTGAGCAAAAATCTACTAACTTTGTCTCAGAGTCATTCATTAACTTTAACACATGAACCTTCTCTTTGTTTAACCATAAAACAGCCACTTACAGAGTTCTCAGCTGTCAGATTTTAGGTGCTCTTATGAAGCCACAGGCGCGCACCTGCTGCTATAATTGCAATTATCATCACGTACGATTATCACGATTATGAAAAAACATCACAATTATTTAATTGCGGCCCTTAATTATTGTGATTAGCAATCATATTGTATGTTGTCCCATCCCTAACTTTAGATGCAGCTGTAATCTGTTGTCCAGATAACAACTTAACAACTTTAAAGCGTGCAAACCCTAATGCAAAGTATCTATATTCAAGAGGGCTGGGACAATATATTGTTTTGCAATATATCGTATTTACAAAAACGTATCCTTAAATTCAGCTGATTTGATATCATGCAACTGATAATTGATCCAGAAGAATTTTCGATGCAGGTATCCAACTCTAGTATTGAAGTTGTGACACTAGATTCTACACGCAGATGAAATTAACTACCTATATTTACTTTTGTCACAAGTTCAATCTAAGGAACGCATTTTATAGTAAATAGATTTTTTTAGCCCTGTTAAAAAATTTAAAGTCATAATTAGCTTAATTTACGGTTGCTTGAGTAAGTCACATATCACATTCCAGTTTTGTGACATCAAATCAAGCGTCAAGACTTTTTGCACTGTTTTAACTTCCTGCAGTAGGAAATCATTACCACACTCTTCTTTGCATGTCATTACAAATGTGTGCTTACATTAGCAAGTCTGCTAGTTTTGTTTATCCTTCTTATTTCTTTCCCTCTGCAGCCTTTTCCTAATGTCAGTTCTTTAACAACTTTAATTGAACGTCCTAAAGCCTTCATTACATGTTAAATAAGACATACAGCATTATTCCAAGTTAACATGGGAGTAAATTACACTTTCAGTTTCATTTTCAAATTTCTTTTTTTTTTTTATCTTATTGCTGGAATAAGAAGCACACAACCTCACATCTCACTGCAGCAGGAGCAAGCCTCGAATTCATAAATGAACAGTATGAAAACCTGTGCGTTGTTGGCACATTTCTCTGGCATCGTGCGTGACCTACATGTCAGTGCATCTGTTCTTTGCTCTTCTCCTGCCTCCAACACCTTATTTGACATCTTCCTTGGCTCTCCGTCCTTAACCCTCCCAGCAGGCTGCTCTACGTGCCTTTTGAAAGACAGCTTCTTACCTGGACTGCAACATGTAACAGAATCGAAGCAAAATTGCACTTTAAATGATTAGCAAATGTCAATTATTTCAATTTTCTCTTAACCTGGCATGTAAAGTAAAAAGTATAAGTAGTAAATAAAGATCTTCACTGACCAAACCAGGATCAGAATACTATTAGGAGTATTGGAAGCCCTAATAAAGATTAAGTCTGTGGTACATGAAACAACATACTATATTCACTGTTTTCATATAACCTTCATATAGAATAGTAGGCAAAAAAAAAAGTCATATAAAAATGGGGGTTTGGGCGTTCTCCCCCAACAAAATCTGACAAATTACATGTGCAAATTACTGGTGCAATATTTAAATTGACCTTATTATCCATTTGAAAATCGAGAGATCAAGATTGAATCAAGATCGAATTGAAACGAATCGTCAATTATTTGGTGATGGGTTTTGAATCGAAAGATCAAAAAACAATCTTTTGTCAGTAAAATGTGTAGTTTGGAGAAAAGAATACTGATATATAGGTTCAAAAAAATCTAATGAATGGGACATATTTTCAAAGTTTTTGTTTTGTTTATGTTCATGAATGGAAATTTTTATTTATTTTTGAAAAGGTTAAACAAAATCAAATACAAAATTAAGATCGATCAATATGAGCAAAAAAAATGTGATCTGTGGTATGAATGTGGCTGTACTATTGCTTACCATTTGCTTTAATTGTTTACACTACAGGGCCCGGCCTTGAGTTTTAAGACCAAATACTGTCTGAATGCATGTTAGTATTTAAAACAAACCCTTATAAACATGCTCTGAAATGCATGACTGGTCAACTATAAAAAATAAATGTGATTTGGTCTTGATAATGTCATTATCTGGACCAAACACACCACAGCAACACAAAGGTTTGATAACAAACCAGGTATAGCTATTTATATTTATTTGTATCTGTCTATGAGCCTCAGTTTGGTGTATTTAACAATCTCACTGACAAATACCTAAGTAGTCATTGTATTGTACAAGAGATCACATCATTTTCTTTCAGTGGAAATTAAATATTTCAATTGCATTCATTTTCAGTTTGCAATTAAACAAATGTACTTGCTTGACAAGTCGAAACAAATAATCGCTGAGTAAATCAAATTAAATTATCAATATACTTGTTTGTCAACACCTGATCAGATCAACACCAATCTATCTCGGAATTTAAGCAGGACAAGGCTTGGTCAGTACTTGGATGGGTAACCATCGCTGCAGGAACAGATTCCACAGTGGGTGGTAGAGTGAATTGTTGTTGTGTCTTGGGCAAGACACTTAATCCAATTCAGCCCAGTGTCTGTATGAATGGGTTTGTTGTTCCTTGATATAAAATGCTTCGAGGTGGAAACGCTTTGTATAAATAGAGATCATTTATTATTAGTTGCAGCTCAAAATTCTTAAGAAGATATGTTTTCATCTATTTCTTTATTATTAAAACTTCTCAGCCTGTAAATCCAGGACCATACACCGCTACATTTTCACAAGCTTTGAATTCTGCGATCTATGTAATGGTACCAACGCAGTCTTGAAGGAAACGAGATTTAAAACAAAATGTCAAAAACGTACAATAAGCATGTTTTCATTACGTTTTCATTACGTTTTTACGTCAATATGCTACGAAAAGCCAAATGCAAATAACCATGGAGTTTGGTTGAAGCCATGTGGCGAAATTTTTGGGGGTTTAATTGGTACACTTAGACATCAAGTTACAAAAATGGGTACGTTTGGGACTGGGGCTTGAGGTATAAAAAACAGCGTGAAAACGTGCTTATCGTACGTTTTTGACATTTCGATGTATATCTACGTTTTCTCCGTCTACTGGGCTGATTATGCGACTAAATTTTAGATTTCTACAGAGGGAATTTTTGTTTATCAACACGGGCGATGCGCGCGCTCCCGTCCTGCAGAAAGAGACGCCACTCATAGACACAAATGGAACCAAGTTGAAAAAGCCCTAAATCAAAATCTATGAATGAAATTTGACCCTACGACCCTTAAAAGTTACATTCCGTTGAGTGAAAAAACGGCGAGAAAAATGCTGTCTCAAGCTTCAGGAGACAGACGTCTGACCGGTTCAGACCTGATCGAAACAGCTAGCTGTCGTACCGTTTTGTTGTTTTATTCAAATAAGTTTCCCCAGCTAAGCAGATGAAGAGCGTCTCTTTCTGTATAAGGCATGCGCAGTAGGGCAGAAAGTGACATCGCCTGAAAATCCCTCTATAGATTTACTATAAACACGTGCAATAAATTCTCAATTCTCAACAATCAATTTCTTGTTTTTCTTTCTTTTCTAGTTGTTGTAGTCAAGTGCACCCAATAATGCGAGCATTACGATACAATTTAAACTTGGAACATTAGCAAAAATCGCAAAATCAAATTGCAAACTCTTGAAAAATCACAATTGGATTTCCCTCTTTATCAGACTCTCCAGGAACCAGGCCTGCACACAGGTGAGAGCCATTTTAAACCCCGCTAAGGCACTACAGAGACTAAGAAGGCGTGACACCGGGGCCTCAAAAGATTGGCACCTTTTTATAGGATTAGTGTCTTCGCGATACTCCGCCGCGTAATCCCGGGCAACCAGAGGAGAGGTTACTTAAGAGATGAATGAAAGAGACCGAGCCCACCTCTGAACAGACACACAAGAGGGAGGAGAACGCTTTTGTCCGCGGCCTTGTCCAACATTTAGCAAGCTCTTTTGTAACAGGCGCCGCCGCTTTGTGCGCTTAGACTCCGAGGAACTTGAGGAAATAGGAGAAAATTTAGTCACTTACAGTCAGGATAGAGTGCAGGCTGAGAGAAAGGCGTCTTTGTAGTTTCTTATATTCGTTTTTGCTTTTAGGAACATTGCTGGTTGATAAGGCAGTTCCATTGAGCAATCTTTTGGGCTTTTTTTGTAATAACATTCTAGCGAACTAAATTGAATGCAGCTGGATTGAGAAATTTAGGACTGAAGATACTGCTTTAGAATTGATAGAAGCAGAAATCATGTCATATCCAATGTATTTAGGTTCTCTTGTTCTACTGAATTTGACCAAAATTACTAGAAATTGTCGCTTTAACTGTAAGTTTAAAGACCCTCTGCAGCACAATCTAAAAAGACTGCAATTTAAACTCTTTCAAATGTGCGTGTTTATCAAAATATCTTTGAAGTTTTTACCTCTTTCTCTTGGTGGAGTAATATCAGTCGTATACACAAATAATAATTCGTACATTTGCATTTATCAAATCCTATTCTCCATGACAACTGACAGGTTTTTCTGGTTTTCTAGTGTCCCAAAATATGTTACAAGTTTAATAGTTGCATGATGATGATGTAATGAGTTCCGCTGGAAGAGTCTTTCCAAAAATTTGGAATTTGCGTTTTGAATCTGGTGATTTCTATGACTGACTATAGACACATTTACGTTTTGTAATTAAAATAAAAGTCATTACACAAGATTCATTTGAGCTCCAAACATCTGTATGAAAATATGATCGGTCTGGAGAATGTTGCAATGTCATATGAATGCAAACTATTGTTAGAAAAAAGGTAATATTTTTTTAGGATCAATCCCCAAAGTGTCCAGACCCTTATTAGGGAGGCCATTAATCGAAAAATCGAGAGATCAAGATAGAATCGAACCGAATCGTCAATTATCTAGTGGCGGGTTTTGAATCGAAAGATCGAAAACCAATCTTTTGTCAATAAAAATGTGTGGTTTAGAAAGTCAAACTTTAAGGCAGAATAGTTTTCAGTTTCAAAAAAATCTAAAAAAACATGAACATATTAAAAGTTTTTTTTTTGTTTATGTCCATGAATGGCATTTTTCATTTGAGTTTGAAAAGGTTAAGCAAAATCAATCAAAAATCGAGATTGATCAAAACATTTTGATTATATTTTTTCCTAGATTGCCCAGCCCTAACCCTTATACCCTCAACCAAAAGTTGCAGTATCAATTTTTTTTATTATTTCTTGTGTACATTTACAATACAATGTAAAATTTATTCTTGCCCAGCCACAACTTTTGCAGTCTATACAACTAATCGATTATAGGAATGTTTATTAAGGACAATGTACAATTTTGCATTTAGCACAAAGGCGGACATGCTTGCACCAGTCTGTAGCTTAGAGCTAATTTACATCTGAGTCCTGGGAGGGGAGGCACATTGGACATGTTTTTAGATGTAGGAGGAAACCGGAGCACCCAGAGGAAACCTACGCAGGCACGGGGAGAACATGCAAACTCCACATAAAAAGGCCCCGGGCGGCCCGGGAGTCGAACCCAGGACCTTCTAGCTCTGAGGCCAGAGGCTAACCGCGCGCCACCATGTCGCTGCATTACCAAAATAATTGATAGTTGCAGCCTACGTGCATTTTTCTTTGTGTTTCTTGATAAAACTAGTATTTGACAAGATATCTAAGCACACAATGTTTTCTGATGGCGACGATAAGTAAAATAACACTCATCTATAAAACACATTACGCTGCAGCATCTCTAGGTCACATCTCGATGCCCCATAGTGCGGCGAGATTATTGTAAAACCAATGTAACCGCAAAGCCTTTCCAACCTCCGTGTTTTCCTAACGGAGGCTTGCTCGTGGCTCCCCTTGCCCATTTTTTCCTGGATCTTCTGGCACCGGACCAGCTCCCCCTCCCTCCGTCGCCCCAGCCTAGCACCCCCCACTCTCCCTGGGCCGCTCCTGATGCACCAGCTGCTGTGTCGCGTAGCAGCAAATAGTCATCAAAATGCCATCTTTCCAAGCCCTCGCCACCAAACACTGCCACCGGCTCTACCTCCTTTTGCCAGTGTGTGTTTGTGTGTGTGTGTGAGAGAGAGACAAAGGGAGGGACAATGAGTGGACAGTTTCAGTTCACCAGAGCCAGAATGTAAGCTGGAGTAATAAGAGGTGAACTGTGGCTTGGACTGTGAGCTTTATTCCAGCTAAAATCATCATTTTCAGACTCTGTTGTTGGAGTAATGACAATGATTTGGCTGTGACACGAGGCAATTAATCGGATTTGAATCAGGATCGGGATTTTTAATCACCAGTTTTTTTGTCAGTCAGCGAAAGTACAAATGCATGGTTTGGAGTTGAGCTCTGACTATTCTCGTATTACTTTAGGTAAGACATGAATGTATAAAGCCATGATTATTTGTATACTGGACTGTTTGTTGTCTCAGTAAGGCCGTAGGGACCTCTACTAGCATATTGCACTCAATATTTTTCAATGAACTTCATTCTTCATACTGAATTAGAAATCCTTACATTGATTTGTCCCATTTAACAAATAATTAGTTGGACATGGAGAATTTGGAATAGATAAAGAAACCTGAGCAAAATGCACTTTGCAACATTTAGATCAAAATAAATGTGTGTTGGTCATTTAGATGTTTTTGTAAAGCACTTTGAGTTGCTATACAAATAAATTTGCCCTGCAGTGCCCTGCTTACATAAAGTATGAATGTGTTTTTTCATTGAGCAGGCTTGGCTACAAAATGGACTGTTACAGGAAGAGGCCCTTTTCACGCTGCGGCTATGCTAGCTCCAGTTTGTGAGATACCTGTGGATAGTTCTTCTTGTCCCATTCATTACTTTGGGGAATTGCCTAGATGCACTAATATAATTCATATTTTAAAAAATTCATGCAGTAAGTGGATTTCAACTATATAACCACTTGCAGCAGTTCAGAGCTTCACATACAAGGTAAATACTTCACCAGAGAAAGATTCAGTGTTTATAAAGTTGCTAAATGCTAACAAATAAATTAGCGCAAATATAAAGCAGACAATTTGATAAAAAACATGACATCTGAGGCAGAGTGTTTTTGTATAAAGCTAGTTTAGTTTGAGTTATTTTAAATTTAACAATAAATTAAATACATGTTAACATTAGCTTCAGAGACAAAGGGCACATTTTATAAACACATGTGAAGTATTTACCTCGTATGTGAAGCTCTGAACTCGCTGCAAAGGATGTCTGGCTGTCACTTACTGTCCAGTTTATGTCAATTATTATTTTTATTAGTTTACGGCATTTGAGCTAGCCTTCCGAGGTAATGAATTGACTGGAAACAACGAACCGCTGGTATAATCACACCGGAACTGGCCCAAGCCGCATTTTTACCACAGCATAACAGACACTTATCACAATGTTCAAACTCTGCCTTTAGCTTTCTATCTTTGCTAAATAGTGTAGTTGACCTTAAAGTTTTACAGTGCATCTGTAAGTAAGAGCTTACAGCTGAAAGATGACAATAAGACATTAAAACTAAAAACGGGGTTTCCTTTACATGGAGCGTTACACGGTGGCATCACAACCAGCGCTCTGGCCTTAAAGCAAGGTGGTCCTTAGTTTGATCCCCATGTGGCTCAAGACCTTTTATGTGGAGCTTGCATGTCCTCTCTATGTCTGCATAGGCTTCTTCTGGTTATAAATGTGTTTAAAAGAATTGCTAAAAAGTCTGAAATATGAACTGACAAAGTAATAAAAGAATCACATATTAAACCACGTTGTTATAGATTTAATCTTCAGAGTTAGTTTTTAGTCAACCAAGATTAGGCCTGGGCAATATTGACAATACTGTAGTGACAAAATCTAATCATGAGCTCACTCCTTTGAAATTGCCCTGTTGTGATTCATATATTTCACCTTTTCTCAATTTAGAGGGACAATTTGTAAGTTTTTGGTCAAAAATAGACTTGAAGAAGAGCAAGTTTTTGTGGTTCCTTTAGTGATATGTATTTTTAACATTATGGCAGAAAAAAACAATCATCACCTTTGGTTTTAAATTCTATTTCTGCTGAATTGTGTAGTCGACTTTTCACCTCCGGAAAGTTACACAGTGTACTTCTAATGTCTATTAAGGTAGTTGCAACTATTTTTCCATTAAAGTCGTGTTTAGAATGATTCACAGTCATCACAAGATGTCAGAACTTTTTGAAGAAGCAGATGATTTTATTTACTCAAAATAGCTGCGATAAAAAAACAAAAAAGACAACAGCCTATTTTGTCTGCTATATTGCCAACCCCTAAACCAATATTTTTTTTATTTTCTTGAGCTTTAGCATTGCTTAATAAGACTCCTAAACGTCTTTAAAACCTGGCACTCCACACTTCTCCCAAATCCGCCTGTTCTGAGCCTGTTGTGCCGCACCTCGCTGATTGTGAAGCTGGCAGCTGGCCGCCTACACTACCTGTTCTCTCTCTCTCTCTTTCTCTCTCTCTGATCTGCCTTTGCGATAGTCGCCCAGTGCCACTTCCTGCTCGCGCCGATAAGCTTTGTGCCGCAGATGTCTATCACTTAAAGGCCCAACAACACACGGCGTTCTCCCCTGCCTCCTACCTGTTGACAAGCCCCGGCCCGGCCCCCCGCTTGGCCCCCTTCTCCGGTTATCTGCTTGATTTCACTTAGCCACGTAGACCCGCACACATCCAGCGAGCCGGGCCCCCTGCGACAGACACGCTGATGTAGTGAGGGAGCGGGCTGATTAATGAGCAGCGTTTATTAGAACATCTGTGTCAAAGATGGCGGAGGGAAGAGGAAGAGGAAAGAGAGGTTGTTGCCTGGAGCCGCCGTACAGCCCACATATACTGTAAATAAAAGATGGCAGCCTGGAGGACTCGCAGGTTCTGTCCTTTTTTACTCAAATGGAGGCTTATCAGATGGAGGTGTGGTGTTTGAAGAGCGGGACGACCAGGTTCAGCTGCATTTTTGGGTCGATCAACGTCTACTCAGCGCATTGGTTAACTTATAACTTGAAATGTGTACGATAGGTTAGACTGTATTTTTCAGGAAAACCTAGAGAACATGATTATATTCATGATTTAGCTTGTTTTTTTTGCAAAAAAGAAGTGTTAAAGTTCTGATGAGTTATGAGTTGACATATGATTACATCTTGCAACGCTTTTATTTTGTTAAATGGTTGTCTAAACACCCAGAAAACAGTTGTGTGTCAGTTGTAGTGTTGGGAGTAACAGCGTTTTAGTATAATGGTGTTTGTAATTTGATGAGTAACGTGTAACTTTTTTCTAAGTCGTCTCATTCACAAAAGTCACGAGAAGAGCTAACAAGTTTGTTTTGGGAAGAGAGAGATGAAGAAGATGCCCTGATTGGCTAAAAATCACAATAGTAACCAATCAGAAGCAACGTTGGGCGGGTCTAGTGACTTTCCTGACATCGTCGATTGGTTGAGTGTGGTTGCTCTCTTTCCATAACACAAGAAAATATCCTCAATCAAATGGATGGAGGAGAAGAGTGTAAAATAACACTGCTTCTGGTGGATTTTGGTGGTTTGCAGTATATGTGACTATTGGATAGTCAGACTTTTTAAATTATTATTATTGTTTAAGATATTAAACAATAATAATAACTATGACTAATTACTTTTTTTTTTGAAGGAACTTGCTCACTTGTGTGTAAATTGTATTTGGATGTCAGTATTTTTGATGACATATGTTTAGAGATTCTGTTTTGCGTCTTTATTTTCCCCAACACGTGTTCTACGACCCGGTGAGCATATCTTTCCCAAATCCGTAAACCTAACCTAATTAACTTAACCAATCCTAACCTAACCCTACCCACAGTTTGGAATTAAATATTTTAAAATATAAACCAGTGATTCTTAACCATAGGGCCGGGGCCCAAAGTTGGGCCGCGAGCACCTCCTTGAGGCCACAAAATCAGTAAAACACAATACATTTAATATGAGATTGGGCCCCAGGTTACTTTCTAAATGAATATTCGGGCCTCGAGGTCAAAAAGGTTAAGAAACCCTGATATAAACTGTTGCTTGCTTAGTCGCTAATGCAAAGTGATGTCAAAGCAGCATAACCGGGGAAAGAAATCAGGCTTCCGTTTTAAAACTCACATTACTTCCTGTAATTTTTATTTATTCACATTTTGACTTTTCGTAGCATAATGACGTGAAAAAAAAAGGCATGAAAAACGAGCTAAGTTTTCGACCTTTCGTTGTCTATCTACGTTTTCTTCAGAATTGTGTTTGAAAATAGTCAATAAAACCAAAAATGTCCATTTACTGAAAACATCCCTTACTTTCTTCATAACGTCAAGACCGCCTTTCATCACTTACACCGAGTTATTACTATACACTACACTCTGCCGCGCGCAAAGTTATGGAGAAAAAAACTTCAAACTTTTGACTCGCGGCGCAAGTTTTGTGCCTACGACTCCTCATTAACACCGCTTCCCGTGGCACCACCTCTGCTCCTCTTTCTCTTAAACATCACCCCAGATCGGTCCCACTTCTTCTTCTTCTTCTTCTTCTTCTTCTTCTCTGCAATGCCAGAAGGTCCCCCCTTACCTCCCCCCCTGCATCCTCCCAGCGCATATATTACAGAAAATGATAAAGACGGCATACCTGTAATTTGAAAACAGATGGTTGGCTTCTTTTGAATATTTATAACAATCAAAAACAATTTCTCCTGCACCAACCACGCGATTTGCCTGGAGGCCAGCAAGGTGTTAAAACATTTATTTTAATGAAACTGGCAGGGGGAAAGAAAAAAAAAAAAGAAAGAAATAGAAAAACAGATCTCGCTCGTGTCTTTGTTTTTCTAGGTTTGGGAGAGAGAGAGAGAAAGGCCACGGACTCGTCAAAGAGATACACCCTTCGCCGCGCGGCCCTCCGAGCGCTTCCTCCGCTTCTTGTATTTAACAGATTGTATAAATAAAGCAGCGGAGAATAAAAGAGGTTTATCTGTTTACACGCGGGCCGATTCCCCAGATGCTGATAGTAGCTCGCGTCGTTTGAAGGTAAATATCTCGGCGCCACCTGCTCTTGATGCGCGCCGACTTTACTCACCCTTCTAATTGAGCGCGCAGAAAACGGCAAACTCCGAGGCATTTGATCAAACCTGGCGCCCTCCAGGTCTCCGGGAAGGAATACAAAAGGAGCAGGCGTTCAGGCCGAGATTCAGCATTATGGGTTTGGGAATTTCTTGTGTGATTATTGAATCTTTTTTTTTTTTTTGTGAAGAGGGCACTGACTGAATGATGCAATAGCTATGATCTGTTGTTCAAGCAAGTTGGAGCAAAACATGAGAATGAAAAAACTGGACAAGAGCATAAGCAGAACTTTGGAATATAAACACAAATCTAATAGTTAAAAAAGAGAGACACTCACTGAGAAAAATATGAAATAATACATAAATAGTCAACTCACAAATACAATAAAACAGCTAAGCAAGAAAGATTTTTCTTAAAGTGACAGTGTACAATCAATACAAATAGAATATTTAAAACCCTACTTTGAAAATTTTCTTATGAGGATCAATAGATTTTATGCTATAGTGCAGCAGTGTTGAACATATTTTCACCAAGGGCCACATTGGCATCAGGGCTCCTGGAAACAGTAATAAACTTCACAACTCTTGGACAAACTACATATAATAGCGTCTCTATTTGATTTTGTATGTTTATTGATGCTACAAATATTGCTTGCTCATCTACAGACGTCTATTATTATTCTTTTGAAGCATTTCATTAATGGTGCTTTTATTTGCTCTGGAAAAGATGGTAATTTCTACTTGTGATGTTGTAGTTACCAGTAACGGTTTTGTGGTCGTAGCAAAAGGAAACTTGTTAAAAACACACTTTATTTTGACAAATATATGTAAACCTAGAGTAAACAAGTAAATTGATAATGTCCAGAGCCTGTAACATTGCTCTAGGGGAAAAAAATAAACATTTTGACTTTTTACTTAATTACAGTAAATAGAAATAGCAATGTCGTTCAACTTTGTGCGTCATTCAAATTTCCAGATAATAAAATAACTTGTGAACAAGTAAAAAACATTTATTATTCTTTATTTGTGCTTCTTTTGCCACTGTCTGCCATATTGAGAGGTCAAAGGTTATTTTCAACTCGGCAACTCAGGCATCAAAATAGTTTCCCAGTTTCCTAGTGGTAATTACGACATGAGGGGCGTTCATTTGCTATTTCCCACTCGGAAAGTTGTGTTTACCATAATTCCCGCATCAAATATTCTTGTGGTAATATAAAATAAAATAATTTACCTTTTGTAAGAACTTTTCCCATTGAAACATACAGTAAAAGGCCCCTTCTAATGGTTCATTTTGTGGTCATTATTACATCTGAATTACCAAAACGTATTTTTATTTAAGGCTATTTTTTGCCAAAAAGTTACACGGTGATGGTGAGCCTTCAAGTTTTCTTAGAAAGTCTTGATTGATATCAGCATTTGCTTAGAATCATTTGGCAATACTAAAGTAAACTCTACTTTTGTTGAAAAGTATACATGAGCATACTATAGCATAAAGCTGGATGAAATGAACACAAATTCATATCTCAATATATTTCTTTCATATCTCGATATACTGTACATTTATGTCATGATATCTTTGAAGTTAAATAATTTTTTTCTAAGCCTATCCTGCTGATTTGAAAGTGCAAATGTGATTCTACAGTGAAGAAGTAAATTCTGGCAATGACTTTTGCTGACTCAAACTAATAAAACATACAATCATAAATTCTATGTTTAACACAAGTTTATTTCAGTGCAGTTCAGTCATTTCAGTACAACACATTAAAATGTCCTTTTCTCATTTTGTTTAAACTGGTATGTTCATTAGTTTTATTTTGATAAAACGATCCAGCCAAATTTACATCCTAAACAGAAAAATATCCTAAATGCAATAAATCGTTATATCATTCAGCCCTGCTACCTATTGTGTTCCCATGAAGTTCTAAAGTCTCATTGTTATTAATAATTTATACTTGAATGCTTGAATGCACGAGTGTATAGTGCACAGTAGCAGAGTGGTTAGAGCTCTGGCTTTCCATCATGGAGGTCATGGGTTCGACTCCCGGGTAGAACCATATCAACATCTCTCTGGGTGAAGTTTGCATGTTCTCCCCGTTTTTTTTTTTTTTTTAACCTTTATTTTACCAGGTAGGTCGATTGAGAACCAATTTTCATTTTCATCGACGACCTGGCCAAGAGGCAGCAATCACAACATACAGTAAAAAAATCTATACAGACATAGACAAGACAAACAACAACTTTAAAACGTTCTCTGTTTACCTCTATTTACATATTTACAGCAGACTAAACAACAAATTAAAAACAGGTTCATTAATCACGCACTATGGATTTTATTGAGGTGACAAATGTAGCTATTGGAGTCAGAATGCTAAGTTTTAGTGTTTTTTGTAAGTTGTTTCAATGGTTGGGTGCAGCGAAATGAAATGATGACTGACCAAAAGATGTGCCGACTCGTGGGATGATCATGGTGATAGTGTTACTGGAGCGTAGATTACGTGTATTTTGGAAATGTTGATGAGGGAGCGAAGATACTGAGGGGTTTTGCCAATTATTGTTTTATAGAAGAATTTGTACCAGTTGATCAGTCTGCGGGAGTGGAGTGACGGCCTGTTAACTAATGAATACAGATGACAGTGATGGGTTGTGAAAGGGGCACCAGATAAATGACGTCAAGTTTATGGAGGAGAGTTTTAGATGCTGACCTGTAGATGATGTCACCGTAATTGAAGATGGGGAGTCATTTTAACCAGAGTGTGTTTTGCTGAGTGTGGATTTATTGCGGTAGAGGAAACTAATTCTTGATTTAACTTTGGAAAGTAATATGTTAATATGAATGTCGAAAGAAAGTGATCACCGTGGGTTTTCTCTGGGAACTCAGGTTTCCTTCCACCTCCAAAAACATGCATGTTCGGAATTTAATCTAATTAATTGACCTTTATTTAACCAGGGAAGTCCCAGAATAATTGGGCATCACTCTAAATGTCCCTTGTGAGTGAATGAACAAGTGAATGGTTGTCTGTCTGACCCTGCGATAAGTTGGCCACTGTCCAGGGTGTTCCCCGCCTAAGGCCCAAAGTCAATGGGGTAGGCTCCAGTCAGTCGCAAAGTAGAAAAAAAGAATGATTTAATTGTTAATCTTGCAGCCCTATGACATTTCCATGTTTAGAACCTCAATCACTCAGACTCATGACTCTCTAAAGGTGTGGGCGGGGCTAGGAGATAGGTAAAGACAGGACTTTTTTGAACACTCAGTGACAAAAACTGTGATGTCCTTTTTCTCCTTTTACACAGAAATAAGCTTGTAACACGATCATTTGTATCAAATATTCCATTGAAGTTATCCTTGTTATTGTTATTGTGGCCTCCATTATCACCATTACTACTATTTAATAACCACTAATGACAATAAGCACATACATACACATATTTATTAGTATTATTTGTGCATGATTAACACCTGGAGGCTCCCATAGAGCTACTTAAAGAGCCTTTATCACACAAGTGTTTGATTCTCTTTGTAATACCGCTTCCTCGTCTAAAACATAACACTTACTTATTTTCACTCAAACAGTTTTAACGGACAAATCCTATTGACCCTATTTGTCCCGCCTACTTTCTAGGACGTGCACTTCCTGTTTAGCTGCAATTAGCCTGTAGATTTCAGTCGATGGGCTTATTTTAACTGTCATTATATTTAATTAAAATTGCCCACAAGACAGACAAACAAACACGTTAGCTACCTTAACAGAGCTAAACAGAAGTGCATTTCCAAGCCAAGTGGGCGGGACAAAATAGGGTCAATAGTTTTAACTGGTGTTCTGCTCTTGAACTGAAAACACTGTTCCACCTTGTGATGTCATTGTTTTCAAACTCCACACAAGAATCCTTGCATTTGCTAAACTTCGAAGGTAAAGCTAACGTTTTAGCCTTGTTTAACCCTCTGACACCTATGGGGACCGTTTGTGTACATTTTGCAGTTTTTATTTTTTCATTGTTAGAAAGAAATAGGTTGTCTTGGGGTTAGAGCCATGAAACTTTCCAGGTAATGTTATTTTTGATCAAATTAAAAAATGCCACCTTCAGACCTCACCTAGCCCCGCCCACTTCTTGGCTACATTTTTTGCCTACACGTAGCCCTAAAAGAAACGTTTGTGCCCCATTGACTTCCATTATAAACTCACTTTTTCAGCCTGGTGTAATACAGACATTAAATAATGTGAGATCATGAAATACCATCTCAACCTAAGCTTCTGGGTTGAAAATGGAATAATTTGACATTTTTCATGAGTTGAGACCCCTGGACCCCAGGGGCCCCTAGGGTATTTTATATGGACATTTTTGTAAAGCACTCCTGTTCTATACATGGCCCCTATGTAATATTGGAATGTATGATCAGGGCTCAAATGGTCTGGATGTGTTGGTGACGAGTCAGGGGAGAGGCCTGAAGTGTTTGAGGACACACAGATGAGTAAAAATGTGAAAATTAACATGTTGAAAAAAATAGTGAAAAAATGTCTAATAAAAAACAACATTCATCTTTTGACCTAAAAACTAAATGTGGACTTAAATTAGACTTTTGGACTTAAATTGGCCTATAACATAAAAATTTCAATAAACTTTCAGAATTTTTTTATATGTTTCAACAGAGGACAAGCTAACAAAAAAATTAGCCATTGAAAGTAGAAAAAAATTTTAAATAAGTATAATTTTATAGCCCATTTGTGTGTCGGGAACCGTTTGTGACACAATGGGTACAGGTGTGACCTAAAACATCTGGGTGTCAGAGGGTTAAGCTGTGTTCTCACTGCATCAGGAAGTATACGAAAGCGTTGAATTTGCGGATGTGTTTTTGAATTTGAGTGTGTGCGTTTTTGAATTTAGATACAAGTTTTTTCATTTGCACACATTTTTTTTTTTTTTTTTTGGGTGCGTGTTTTAAAATTTGCTTTTGTGTTTTTAAATGTGTGTGTGTTTAAACCTGTCTTTAAATTTTAGTGTTTGTTCTTAAATTTGTGTTGGAATTTGAGTGCATGTTTTCAAAGTTGAGTTTGTGTTTTTGAATTTTAGTTGGTGGTATTGATTTTGGGTGCAAGTTTTTGAATTTGTGTGCACATATTTTAATTGCGTTTTTGAAATTTTGTTTGTGGTCTTGAATATTTGTTCATGTTTTTTAATTTGGGTGCCTGTTTTTGATTGTGTTTTTGTGTGTGTTGTGAGTGTTTTTGATTTTACGTTTTTAAATTTGCATGCATGTTTTTGAATTTGAGTATGTTTTTTTTTTTATTTTAAATTTTTTATTTTTTTGTTTTCGATTTGACGTTTTTTCATTTGAGTGCATGTATTTTTGTATTTGAGTATGTGTCTTTGAATTAGTGTTTTTGAAATTTCATTAAATTATTATTATTATTGAGTTTTAGTTTTTTCTGTTTTTTGTTTTTTATAGTTTGTGTCCATGTTTAGAATTTTGCATTTGGGTCATTCTCTGAAAGTGGGACTAAAAAGTGTGACATCCAGGCTGAAAATTCAAACTGCAGCAATTGTTTTATTTTTAGGTTAATTTCCATCTTGGAGAAGTGTACTGACAGGATCTATAATGGTCAAGAAAGATGCAGAACTATTTTTTCCAATATAGCCATTTCAATTTAAAATTTCAATTGCTCTCAATCCAGCATAATTCCGCATGTAGCATGGACACAACTGGACACCACTTGGAACACATTTTTTAGCTGAGAAAGTTGCTATATACTAAATAAAATGTAGATTTTTTAGATATTATATCTGAATACACACATTAGTGGCGTTTATCAGCTGCAAGGTTCCTGAGCGTTGAAAAGTCTTCACTTGCTGATAAAACTGATCAGGTCCGTGTGTAACTTATATGGACACAACAGTTACATTCGGATACCCAGGAATTCGTAATTTTCGCAAAGCTGAATACAAAAAGTAGAAAAACAAAATGCAAACATATTTTCCAACATTATTCTTCATTTTATTGTGTTTCAATGCAGTATTTTATCGAGTTTACATCAGGAAATTACATCATGTTTATTGCTGGATAAGAATGTCACACTTTTGGTCATGATTTAAGCTATTTTTTTGAAAAACAGCTTGTCAAAAAAGTTCCATCTGATCTTGGGCTGCAATTTTTTAAAATCTTTTAGAGGCACATTAGTAGTCTATATTACATAAAAATTAAAACAAAATTCTTATTATTTACTTAATGAAAACCTGTCAAATAACCAATGGGCAAAACGGTCCCACTTTCAGAGAATGACCCATTTATGTTTGGAATTAGCATTGTTGTTGTTTTGTGTGATTTTGAATTCATTTCCACATTTTTCATATTATCTTAACTTTACTAAAAACCTAATTCAAATTCATGTTTTTGAATTCAAGTCTGCGTTTTCAAATGTCAAATCAAATCAATTTATTTTTGTATAGCCCAAAATCACAACAACAGTCGTCTCTGAGGACTTCCTAAGATTATTAATTTAGCAAACATGAATAGTAGGAAATAAAAATAAAACAATACACATTCAATGAAACAATAAACGTAGCATGTTTTTAAATGTTTGTATCGTCACTCTAATATATTACACACACACAATACATCTTTTAAACTGAAGCTTATCTATGTGAACATTAAAATCACCACTAATGACATCACAAGGCCGAACAGATCATTCTGAGCTTTGCATTTACAGTATACACAACGCCTAAAAAGCAGGATTACTCAAACATTTTTCATTCAAATCTAACACAACTTGGGGGATATTTTTGATGAGGAAGCAGCTTTCTAACTCAACTCAAATCTCACTAGAGCCATTTTTTACGTTCTATACAGGACCTTTAAACCCTCCTCGTGCATGCTGCCCTGCTCCAACACAACATAACACCATCATGTCCACAGCCTGGTGAACAATGCCAAAACTAAAACGCTTTCTCTCTCTCTTTCTTTTTTCTTTCAGAGCATGATTTCCTCCATCGTGAACAGCACTTACTATGCAAATGTGTCTGCGGCCAAGTGTCAGGAATTTGGGCGCTGGTATAAACATTTCAAGAAGACAAAAGATATGATGGGTAAGCACAACGCGGGAGCTCACACGCAGATACAATAGGCAACCTCCACACGGCTCGGGACGGGGCAGTTTTTTAGCGTTTTGTAGCTTCAGAATGATCAGGTTCTGAGATGCAGGATTTAGGTTTGAAGTTTTGACCTTTTGCGTAGGAAAGGTAAATGTAATTGTTTGGTAAATGATAGTAAAGAGCACCCAAAGTAGGGTCTAAATTAGGCTTTTTCAACTTAACAACCAGATGCCAGATCCATTCCATTCGTTCGAAAAGTAGTTCAACCTGGTTCAGAACTGGTTTAATTCTGGTTCATACTAAGTTTTACATTTTACAAAGAAAAATGTTTCCACCAAAGTCTAAAAAACTGTAGCTATTCTATCATAACAGAAACTGATCTAGTTTTGGGTACATTTTGTGCAACCTCAAATTCCGTTAATGTGACGTCTTATACATTTTTACCTTATGGGAGAAAAAAATAAGTAAAATAATCCCGTTTTAAATAGAGAACAGGGTTATTCGAGAGCCAATTTTTTTTTTTTTTTTGGCATCAAAAAAGTTTACAAAAAAGTTAAGTAGCTAAAACTCATATAAAGCTATATTATAGAGTGCATTTTTTGCAAACTACACACAGATCTAAACTTAAAAATGAACACATTTTATGCAGAAAACTGGACAGCGATAGATTAAAGTGCCTCTGACAGGTTGAACTACTCATTTCACAAAGACGTAGTTAAGATCATTATATCTAAACATTTTTCAAAGTTCATTCCAGTTTGGCCATTTTGTTATCATTAAACAGTACTTCCTGTTCATCAATGATGACATCACGCTACATAGTTGCTTAGCGACCATGTAATAAATTCGGCCAAATCTCTTCAAATGTAAGAGCCATAAACTAGAACTCAATTTTTTTTAAATGTGTTTACAGGGCCATAAAAATCTGTTTCTTGTGAGAAAATTGAAAATATCCTTGTCTCCCCAGAGTGATGTCATCAGTTTAAACTCTGCTCTACTTCCTGGTATTTTCAACATACTGTATTTTCACATTTTTCTCCACAAAGTTGTCACTGATTAACGTAAAACTATTATTTTTACAACAGGTGTTAATCTACCAAACTTAATCAAAGTTTGAAAAATGTTCAAACTGCCATACGCACTTTAATGCATTTTATTCTAGCAGCACACAGACCACTATCAGTCACACAGGCTGGTCTTATCAGGCTGTCACATCAGAACCGCTCTGTCACAACATGTCAACGTTACAGGAGACACATGTAAAAACTAGTCACCATCACATTTCTCATCTTCTCTCTCATCTCTATGTAAAGTTCACAAAAAGGAGTTATGTTTTGGAGCCAATATCACAACCTTTTTCACACTGTCACGATTAGTTCAGTATTTGTTGCTGCTTTGGCTGGGCAATGCATTATGGGACTTTTAGCCTTATTAAATTTAATAACATTTCAAACAGGCCTGCCGCAATTAATTGATGAAGCATGACTACTTGACAATCGAAATAAGCAGTCTCATTGTTCTCAAAAAACAATCAAGACCTTTAGTACCAAGACAGTGGCAATAGTTGAAAGTTATACAGTGCACCGTTATGTTTAATAGGTTGCGTTCACATTGTCTTCTATGGTGATGTCATAAAATCTGATATTTCTAGGCCTGGAGTCAACCAAAGAAATGATTGGTTGACGAAAGATATACCAGTACATTGGCAAAATCTCTCAAGCTACAAAGTATGGTTGCCAAAATTTGACAACTGCTTCTTTCTTTAATATCAGTCAGTTCAAACAAAGACTATCATTTGATTGTTGACCCTTGTTCTGGGTGGCTGCTAGATTCAACCATTTACAGTAAAATATGTTTATTTTATTGTCAAATTATCACTTTATTGTTTGGATTTTTACGAGTCTTCTAAAGCTCTAGAGTCTTAATTCTGTAAACTTAATTCTGCGTTGAAGCCTCTCGCCGACATTTTCTTTGGGTTTAACGGGTAAATGTTAACCCACCCAAGCCTAAATTAAAGCAGGGGTGTCAAGCTCAAATGGAGCTGGGGCCAAATTGATCAAAGTCAGAGGTGGTCGAGGGCCACGTTTTAAAATATAGACCCACTACCGATAATGTATTCAAATATAACAGTTGTGTCCATATTTATATTGAATTACATCACATTATTTTGAATTGTATTGTATTGTGCAGAATGTCCTTTCAAAAACATTTTTGAACAAATTGTTTGCAATTGGCTGCATTTCATTGCATTTTAGAGGTTTATTTCTATTATTCTATTCTGGCCTATGTGGCTCATCTTTTGCACTTCATACACAGGACAGAGCTAGACAGCAGAGTATTATGGAACCTGTTGCTGGAACTGTTACACGCTTTTATTCGAGGGCCACTATAAATAATAATCAGAAAAAGGGATGGAAAATCGATCGAAAACTTTGAAGATCGATCGAAGTTTGCAGTGATCGAATCGAAAGGCCAGAATCAATCAGTTTTGCTGATGCAGTCACAGACATAAACACACACTCTGTAGTTGTATAATACACACAACAATACAATAAAAGCCACAATGTTTGAAGAAACAACGTGTGAACTTGTGCAAGACCTGACTGAATGTACTTTATTATTTATTTATAACGAGTCTAAATATGGACACTAAATATGACTGTTTGATGTTCAAACGCTGATAAAAATACAAGTTCTGACTAACAAACAGCAGCTATGTTTTAAACATAATGTATTATAGTTTATTTTGTGTCTTAAGGTAAAAAAAAAGTGAATATAGATAAATTAACAAAATCGAACAAAATCGAAAATCAAAAACTGAATCGAATTGTGATTTAAGTTAATCGTCCCATCCCTAATCAAAAATCATTCTCGCCACATGAATTCTCTCAGGGCCACATTTGGCCCCCGGGCCACATGTTTGACACCCCTGCTTAAAACCCAAAGAAAATGTCGCCAGGTCGCTTCAACTAAGACTTGTGGGTGTTTTAAGTTTTGACTTTTTGTAGCATACTTACATAAAAAAGCGTGAAAACATGCTCATCATCCGTTCTTGACGTTTTCTTATATATCTACGTTTGCTTTTTAGGAAAGCTATTTGAAAATTGATTGTTTGTGCTTCAAGAAAACAGTGATTTATTTTTTTTTCGACCACTATACTCGACTAATAAAAATTTTGTTTGACCAAGACTCCATCAACCGATTAAGAACTACAGATATTTCCATTTCACAAACCAATCTTTGCCATTCGCGTCTTTTGAACCGCGCCTATACAACCGAACATCTCACACCACGTCTCTTTGTCTTAGAGCATCATGCCGTCTGATAATTAGAGATTTGCACAGCAGACTTTTATCTCCTATTAATCTATTACATCTGAAAGTGCATCAGCAAACCCGGCTCTCTGACTGCTTTATTTGTTCTTCGCTCACAAAAGTCTCCAGTTCTCACCAAGAAAAGACTCTTAAGTAGCCACCGCCTATTTCTGAAATTCAATTAGATCCGTTATCAGCGCTCTCTCTCTCCACTCCACCACAACGCATGCTTTATATTATCTCCCAGAAAACCCCCTTTGACCCGCCAGGAAATAAGGTTACATAATTCATACACAAGATAAAAAAGTCTGATTTGGATCAACAGCACTTGTGCCCAGCTCATAACCAACAGCAGATATTAGCCGACGTTAAATCTGTCCAGGGATCTTTCTGTTGCGTTGCCAGTTTGTTAGCGCTCGCAGTGATAACACATATTCTATCAAAATGTTTTTACAGCCTCCATGCAAATGCTTGTTGTGATCCTATCTTATCTGATGTTAAGAAAAGAAGAAAAAAAAGTGGAAGGAAACATATGCCGGGAAAGATCCATTTACCTCAGAGGATTCTTTTAACAGACTAGTTTTAGTCGCTGCTGTTTCACGGCTGCGTTCACAAGCTAGTAGTAGTATTTCAACTCAAATAATGAGCAATAATAATGCAGGGACGTCAGATTTCAACATTTTTGAGTTGTGAAAACATCAGCATGTAGATATGGTTCACGTTTATTGAGACCGAACAATAGTGAAATCTTTAGTGTTCTTTCATTTCCTATTATTCATTTTGTTACCATTCCTCCACCACTGAGATTTTTATTATTACAGAATGAATAATACATCATATAATAAATACACATGTTTTAATATTTAGGAACAGGATGATTCTGTTTTGTCACAATTCAATTCTAGTTGCCAGACTTGGGTACAAAAACTACTTTTAATTTGCTAAATAAAACGTAGCCAGGCTAGCCAATTTCAAACCAGCTCCAGCTATTAGTCAGGTATCACAGAACTGCAGACGGTTCTCAATAAACCAGGAAGTATGGTCGTCCAATCAGTGAACTGGACCAAGCTAGCCAGAACAAACTTGAGTTCACTTAGCAGACTGTATTTTTGTCAATATTGCTCAGCCTTAGCAAAAACACAAATGTTGTAATCATTAGAGCTTTAATCAGGAGCGCAAGACAGTGACTCACAGTTCTGTTGCTGAAAAAAACAACAGCTTCATTCTCAAAACTTTTGTCCATTTTGTCTGTCATTTGTTTAACATTCCAATCTTTTTTTCAAATGTTAATACTCCTGATTTGTGTAAACTGTGCACTGTCAATGTCAGCCAAATGTTGATTTGAAACCGTGTCTTCTCTCTCCCTCCCCTCTCGTATGTGTATGTGTGTGTGTGTCCATGCTGCACTGTGCAGGCATGCGCCAACCCTCCCAGCTGGAGGGCTACCTGGGGACGTGTGTCCTCCGAGAGAGCCCGCGTGCCAATGCACTAGGTACGTCCTGGCATCATGGCCACACACACAAACACACACACTTTTACATGCTTACATTTTACACTGTTTATGGTTTGTTAATATGTGTATACAGATTGTGGCAAAAATGTTCAGACAACCACAACATCTAGGCCCGATGTAGTTGTACAACCTTTGACCAATTTGTGGTTGCATAAAATATCCACAGACAAATCAAAACTAATGGTATAGATTAGGGATGGGACGAGATCTCGTGCCGCGAGATCTCGCGAGATCAAACTGTCACGATATTGTGCGCACACGTACTGATCTGTCTCGTGAGATTTTTCCATGGTCATGAAATTAAGTTTCGTATCTTTGAGCAGCTGTAGTAAATATTCTCCTCCACACACAGACTTGTAGCGGACTTATTCTGACAGAAAATTGTCTAAACTCTGTCTCAGTTTTTATTTCGTAAAGATAGGACCAATATTGACAGAGATATTTAGTCCTAAACATTGTAAAAGTTAGCGCGAAAAATATATAATCGTCAAATATACGCGCGGACATCGCGGGAACAGCGCGGGTGTTTTTCACACTTAAACATAGTTTAAAATAGATCCACAAAGAGATATTTTGGCCTCTGTCATGTAAAAAGTAGGAAAGTCTCCTCATCTGTGTGTGTCTGGGCTGTCAGCAGCAGCAGCACTGTGATGGAAGGGGAAGGGGGCGGAGTCTGAGCTACACACGGAGGAGTGGATCAATTTCAGTCAAAACTCATATCGTTCAAATAATAAAAAATCCAAGGTGATACACATAATGAAAGGTAAAGCAAACTAAAAGAATATAAACTAACAATAAATAATACAAATCAAATGTTGTAATTTGCCTCGTTTAAATTCAAAATTGAAACAATTAATGCAAATTATTTAAAAATCTTGTCTCGTCTCGATCTCGTGGACCCATCTCGTGGCTCGTCTCGTCTCGTGAAAATTCTGTCTCGTCCCATCCTAGTATAGATGGATTATTGGTTGACGTCACTTTTCGCTCTGCAAGCTGTCTGTCTAGTTGGCTGGGGAAACTTCTTTGACTAAAACAACAAAACAGGGCGAGAGCAACTGTTTGGATCAGGTCTGAACCGGTCTGGCAGACGTCTGTCTCCTGAAGCTTGAGACAGTGTTTTTCTCTGTGTTTTTTTACCTGCATGCAACGTTTATGAGTCGTAAAGATGAATTTCAGCATAAGTTTTGTTTTCATACAGTAATAAACTGTTGTACTTAGCTAACAACAGCTGTTTGGCCAGTGTTGCGGCTACAGTTTGTGTCAATCAGCCACGGCTCTTTCTGTTATACAGCTGCGCACGCATTCATCAAGGTTGATAAACAAATGATCACTTTATAGCTTATTAGAATAGTCTGAACTTCTAGTATCCCAACAGTAAGTCAGGTCTAGACCAGGACCAAACCCTCCTTGAACCGCCACCTTAACGTGGTGGAGGGGTTTGAGTGCTCGGATGATCCTAGGAGCTATGTTGTCGGGGGCTTTATGCCCTGGTAGGGTCTCCCATGGCAAACAGGTCCTAGGTGACGAGT
Source organism: Mugilogobius chulae (assembly GCA_038363315.1). Classification (NCBI taxonomy): domain Eukaryota; kingdom Metazoa; phylum Chordata; class Actinopteri; order Gobiiformes; family Gobiidae; genus Mugilogobius; species Mugilogobius chulae. The sequence continues at coordinate 9,552,189 of CM076413.1, read as the reverse complement.
CAGACAAAGTGCGGTTCAAGAAGCCCCATGAAGACTACAACAACGAAGTTCGCTACGTCGCCCGGATCGGCGTCACCGGGGCCCACCCTGGAGCCAGGCCTGGGGTGGGAGCTCGCAGGCGAGCGCCTGGTGGCCGGGTCTTAGCCCACGGGACCCGGCCGGGCCCAGCCCGAAAAGGCAACGTGGAACCACCTTCCGCAGGCCACCACCGCAGGAAGGACCATAGGGGTCGGGTGCAGTGTGTTTTGGGCGGCGGTCGGGGAGAGGTCCCGGACGACCCAGGCCATGCACACGGTCTCTGGCGCTGGGGACATGGAATGTCACCTCGCTGGCGGGGAAGGAGCCCGAGCTTGTGCGGGAGGTTGAGCGTTTCCGACTAGATATAGTCGGCCTCACCTCCACGCACAGCTTGGGCTCTGGAACCATTACCCTTGAGAGGGGCTGGACGCTCCATTTCTCTGGGGTTGCCCATGGTGTGAGGCGGCGAGCGGGTGTGGGCCTGCTCATAGCCCCACAGCTCAGCCGCCATGTGTTGGAGTTCACCCCAGTAGACGAGAGGGTCGCGTCCCTGCGCCTTCGGTCCCTGGTGAGGTGTTCCGGGCATGTCCCACCGGGAGGAGGCCAAGGGGAAGACCCAGGACACGTTGGAGGGACTATGTCTCTCGACTGTCCTGGGAACGCCTCGGGATCCTCCCAGAAGAGCTGGAGGAGGTGTGTATGGACAGGGAAGTCTGGGCGTCCTTGCTCAGACTGCTGCCCCGCGACCCGACCCCGGATAAGCGGAAGACAATGGATGGATGGATGGATGATTTACAAACAAAATGAAAATCTTTCAGTAATGATTTTATTAACACAAGCCAGTGCCATTTAGCACAGAAAATGATCAAAGTCTGACTTGTGCTCCAAACCACCAAACCACACATTTGGACGGACAGAGGACACGCTGTGGACTTCTGAAACCCAAACATCATGGACAATTAGACTGAATCGCCATCTCTCCATGAAGTTCCCAGCTCTACTTTCTGTTCACAGCAAGTCTTAAGCACCGAATAAACAAATTCACTGCTTAAAAGACTGTCCTTCTGTCCTTAGACCTTCCTTCTGTCCTTAACTTCCTTCTGTCCTTAGACCCTCCTTCTGTCCTTAGACTGTCCTTCTGTCCTTAGACCCTCCTTCTGTCCTTAGACTGTCCTTCTGTCCTTAGACTGTCCTTCTGTCCTTAGACCCTCCTTCTGTCCTTAGACTGTCCTTCTGTCCTTAGACTGTCCTTCTGTCCTTAGACCCTCCTTCTATCCTTAGACTGTCCTTAGACTCTCCTTCTATCCTTAGACTGTCCTTCTATCCTTAGACTGTCCTTCTGTCCTTAGACTCTCCTTCTATCCGTAGACTGTCCTTCTGTCCTTAGACTCTCCTTCTATCCTTAGATGTCCTTCTGTCCTTAGACCTTCCTTCTGTCCTTAGACTGTCCTTCTGTCCTTGGACCATCGTTCTGTCCTTAGACCCTCCTTCCGTCCTTAGACCTTCCTTCTGTCCTTAGACCCTCCTACTGTCCTTAGACCTTCCTTCTGTCCTTAGACTTTCCCTCTGTCCTTAGACTGTCCTTCTGTCCTTGGTCCCTCCTTCTGTCCTTAGACTGTCCTTCTGTCATTAGACCCTCCTTCTATCCTTAGACCCTCCTTCTGTCCTTAGACTCTCCCTCTGTCCTTAGACCCTCCTTCTGTCCTTAGACTGTCCTTCTGTCCTTAGACCCTCCTTCTGTCATTAGACCCTCCTTCTGTCATTAGACCCTCCTTCTATCCTTAGACCCTCCTTCTGTCCTTAGACTCTCCCTCTGTCCTTAGACCCTCCTTCTATCCTTAGACTGTCCTTCTGTCCTTAGACCCTCCTTCAGCTAAAACTCCAAACAACCCAACGGGAAGAGTTAAAGTCTGGAAATCCACTTTTGTTGCCTTAGATCACTTTTCAAGGAGAACTATTTAGTTTTGTTTTTTCTATGTATTTAGTAAAAAACTCAAATAATACACAGATCAGTCACTTAAATTTTGTTATTGATAAAACATAAAATTGATCTAAGACAAGACAGATATATACAATATTTTTTTAAGAAAGATGAAATCTGTAGTATTTTGTACTAGGCAGTTATAAAGCTGTTTATTTGAGTGGTCAGAAAGCCCCCCCCCCCCCCTCTCTCTCTCTCTCTCTCCTCTCCTCTCTCTCTCTCTCTCTCCCTCTCTCCTCCCTTCTCACTCTCTCTCTCTCTCTCCTCTTTCTCTCCTCTCCTCTCTCTCTCTCTCTCTCTCTCTAGCGGCAGCAGCTCTCACAGTGTGGAGACCGTGCAGGAGAAGGTGGTGCAGCTGAGCGCAGGCTAATGCTTTGAGGTTCAATAAACAGCTCACAGCACTTCAGAGTTTAATAGAGCACAAACACAAGAATTAATCACCATTCAGCCCGCAACACGCACAGCCTCTGTACAGGATTCTTTCACTGCACCGGGCTGCTAAGTGAGCTCTCACAACAGCACAGGAGAAATCTGACTCATCTGAACTATTGTAATAATCCTATTTCATGTAACAGATCACATTAAAAATATGTAAGTACTACATTCTGCTTTGATTTGCCTCTTCGTTTCAATAAGTTACAATATTTGCACAGACACAGAAGCACCAGCAACACTTGGCCACATTGTAAGCCGTAGCCCACAGCACTGATGTCTACAACTGACAACATTTAGAAGTTATAATTCCTTGTTTGTCTAATTTCACAAGTTGAAGCAAATTTTGATACAGAATACTTTTTAAGCTGATGCCCCAAAAAGGGCTTTAAATGCCACAGTGCACGTTGAGGGGACAAGGAAGCTTTGTTTTGCATAGAGAGAGGGAGAGAGATAGAGGCTTACTGCATTTTTACAACATAGCTAACATCCTCGATAGCTTAGAACAACTTTCTCTTCCTCCAGGTAATGTCCTTTTGTCTCTGTACTCCTCCATTGTCACATTGTCCAGCAGTGGTTTAAGCATTGCAATGGGCATTTTTATTAGATCCATGTGAGCTCATTGTCAGTCCACATCATGTCCTGTATTGTTGGCCTGGTGGTGGCCCGGTTTTTGGAGCAAAAGCGACCAAACTTTTGAGTCGTTTCCTCTTGATGTGAGAGCAGAGCAGCGTGTGACTACGACACAGTAGAGTAGTGCTGATTGGTGGACGCCAGTTCAGGCATTGAAAGTTCAGCAGTGTTTAATTCGAGCTAATGAGAAGACCAATGTGTCCACGCAGTTTGGTCCTTCTACTTTGCAAGACGTGCCGTCAGACACCCAAACAAGAAAAGTTGGACACGCTGGATGCAAATTTTATTGCAAATCCTCATGCATCAGAAATTTGTATTTTTTTACTTCATGTTTGATTTAGGTGATTTAGTCTTTCTGAAATAATGCAAACTCTTCAATGCAGAGCTCATAATGCACCGAGAGACTTCAAACAAGACGGCACAGTTAAGTGGTATTGGTGCTTGGCATTGGTATAAAATTTAAAAGTATTAGGCCTCGGTATCAGCTCAATACCTATCAGTATCAGAATCGGCCTTACATTGTAAACTCTCAATCTTTGGATACATTTGTTGGCATACACTACACTTTTCGGTATCAGCACTGAGATTGAAATGTTACTATAGTCACACCACTAGAGGACAGTTATCTCTCTCCTGCTCTCTCTCACACACATACACACACATCCCCCCCGTCCCGCACCCATTATGTCCCTAATCCGGCCTCTTTGCGGGCAGGGTTCCACAGGAGGGCTCTGGTCCTGTTCTCTACTCACACCCTGCTTCCCCCTTCATTCACATGGAAATGCCCCCCAGCGCTAGAGCATATGCCCCCTCCACCGCCCCTACACACACACACACACCGGACTCAATAGGAACGTCGTACCATCAGAATGCCAGGGATTACCAACAGACACCATTATTACCCCCATTTCTCCATTTGTCCTCGCTCAATAACCCCGATCTTGGCGCTACATTTGCCGCTGCTGACAGTTTAAAAACACACACACACCCAGATTATTGCGGGTATTTCTTTTTGGAAATTGTCCACGCTTTTAATCTTTCATCTCCTGAAAAAAAAAAATTCCCCCTTTTCCTTGGTCTCCGTAAAAGCAGTTTAGGCTCGGACAAAAGGGATGTTTCCGTGGGCTTCGGAGCTACTCTTGTGAGGTGTTAGAAAGAGCTGAATCCATATAAATCCATTCTTCTGTATACGGCCCACTCACACACTGCGGATGGCTTTAGGAACGTAAACAAGAATGTAATAGTCAACACACACTGAACAGCTTGTTTTAAGACTAATTTATTTCTTTACTGTGCACTGTTTAACGGAACGGAAATGCATTTTAGAGTTGAACAGGACTTGGCAATTAATCGAAATGAAAGATCCTAGTTTTGATGTGTTCTGTATGTCAAGGTGCACTTCAGCCAATCAAGCTTGCAGCCCTAAAGCCCACAATGTTTCATGTTAATAATAATAATCATAATAATAAAAAATAACAATTTATTTTTTTGTCTAATAACCTTGGTATAAAACGGGGATGTCCACACTCTTATTTGAGGGCCACATATCAAAACAAGTAAAATCAGAAAGCCATAGACAAAGTGGTCAGTATAGTCAATCATATAAATATAAAAAGATTAGATGAAACTAGAACAAACTTCCACGGACACTTAATGCATTTACAGTATTTGAATCATAGTAGTTTCTGGTTTAACGTTAAAAGTTTCTGTTTTAACAAGGAAACTTTTATCAAAACAGGAATAACCCTCACCGCCTACACCGCTGTGTAAACCAGACTCAGAACCCAGGCCCCAACTCTTCATTGGCATTCAAGGCAGGACCTGAGTCAGGAACTTTAGACATAAGCACAGAAAACATTTCTCAAAAAAAAAAAACAAAATACAAAAGCTATTCTTTTGTAAATTTATACATAAAAACAAACTTTTCACATTAAAAAACATTTTTAAGTTAAAACAAACTTGTCACGTTAAACTACAATACAACTGAATTAAAACTACAGTATATGTCTGAGAAACAAATATGAAAATGAGTTATGAGGGAAGAGAAAAAACAAACAAAAAACAAAACATAATCATTTGCACACAAGCAACTTTGAACTGCTAATATTATTGAATCACTAAATCAGTACATCTTAAGATTTAGGAAAGTGTAAACTGATGTGCCTTTTTCTATTAACCGTACTTATTAAATCTACTTTAAATAAATATTAAGAATTTTTTCACCGATTAAACATTTGCAGTGTCTGAATCTAGACCATTACCTTCTGCTTTGCAAGATACTGATTTAACTATCTTTTTTTTAATCTGCCTCCCCTCACTGAAATAACACTTGCCTGTAAATGCTATGACTTCACATGAACTATTGAAATCAAAGTTTAAGTTTTAATATTGTGACAGCACCAAATACAGACTGGAAATTGCCTTGTACTTTTTGTTTTCCACTTCTGCTGCAGTTGCTAATGCTAGCTCTAACACCCACGGCAGATTAGCGTGAAGGCTCGGCAGATGCTATAAAAACACTGGATGGTTCGTTTAAGCTGCATCAGGCTAGTCCAACATTGAAAAAGTTAGATTTTCTGATTTAGTCGGTTACACATTTGCCTCACTGCTTAGACACACAGCTGTTTGCCTTTTGTCCCACGCAATTCTTAGAATGGTAATTTTAACTTTGAAACTGAAGCAACTTTAGTGGAGAAGCTTTCTAAAATTGTAATAAGACAGTATTGTAATTACAGTATATTACAAAACCATTTATGTTGCCAGATAAATTTGATTTTTATTCTTCTTTGAAAAGTCTGTCTTTTCAAGTCTCAAAAACTCTGACACTTTTTAATTTTCGAGGTAGATCGAGTTCTTTGACATTGTTTTACATCAGCAAATCATCATCAGACTCGTTTTGGGCATTATTTACATTCTAAATACTACTAAAGCTAGAGCTCTGGGGGGTGCACGGTAGCAAGTGGTTAGAGCTCTGGCTTCCCAAAAGGAGATCGTGGGTTCGACTCCCGGGTCGGACCATATCAACATCTCACGATCTCTCTGGGTGGAGTTTGCATGTTCTCCCCGTGTCACCGTGGGTTTCTCGGTTCTTCTCCACCTAAAAACATGCATGTTAGGTTAATTGGCATCACTGTAAATTTCCCTTAGTGAGTGAATGTTTGTCTGTCTAACTCTGCGACGAGTTGGCCACTGTCCAGAGTGTTCCCCCACCTAAGGCCCAAGTTACTGGGATAGGCTCCAGTCACCCGCGACCCCTAACGGGATTAAGCGGTAGAAAATGAATGAATGAATACTACTAAAGCTGCAAAACTAAACTCAGTCGGATCCAAACTGCAATTTGGATCCATAATTACATCCAGAGCTGCGCAAACTTGTTTCAAATTCATGTGATTGTTCTCTTAGTTTGTTAGTTCATATGTCTATTTAAATCTGTTTGTATATTCTCCCAGAAATGTTTTAAGTCTAAGACACCCTGCTGATACTGTGAGTTCAATTCTAAATGGGAAACACCCGAGTGTTCTTTTTTTGTCATTCTATTTCTATAACATGAAAGCTATTAGTGCCGTAGTTCTTTAGTTGTTTAATCGATTAATCGGTCGATGGAGTCTGGTCGACCCAAATTTTATTAGTCGACTAATTCTTTTATTTAGATTTATAAGGATTTGTATTAACAGCAACATAATCATTGGTCTGTCTGCCTTTTTATAAAACACATTGTTTCCTCTTCATTTTCTCTATAAACTTTATTTGAACTACGTATTATATAATTATTCTTTTTGAGAAGTTTCTTGCAGAGTTGTCACAATGGATTGACATTTTTAACACAAAATACAAGTATATTATCAAACTTTTTATTTTTAAACCAGTTTGATAAAGCTTAAGATGAATTAAAAATTTGATTTTTTTTTTTTTTTTTTTGTATTTATTTATTTACATTTATTTTTATTTTTGTATTGTTTTTTTTATTTTTTCCAGAAAATATTAAAGGTTGTATGGAATATTTTCAAAAATTGTGTGTTGTCAATCTTGGTCAAAAACAGTCACATAGATTTGTAACAGCCTTGTACGTATGCTAAACAAATAAAGAATTAAAAAATATATAAACTGTGGACATTATGAGCCAGTAAAACGTTGACCAATAGATAACGAGGTACCTCGTTATCTATTGGCCTGTAACCTGTCAAGCAAACCCTCAGGTGCCTAAGTAACTCATTGGTCCATTTGCAGTGAAGGGCGTGGCCCTGGGAGGAAACACGTGCATCATTTGAAAAACAGCAAACAGTTGTTGGATTTGAAAAATCCTCCATACAACCTTTAAATTTGTTTCAAATTGTAGTCTTGTTTATGTTATCAATATTTGTTCAAATGAGTATTTAGCTTCGATAACAGTTTTAGCATTGATTTGCAATATTTTAGTTTCAGAGCTTTTTTTGTCTTTTCTTTGGCGACTACAGCCCTAGAAGCTATAGTCAGTAACTGCCATAATAAAAACTTGATTGCAAAAAAACAGCAAAACAAACATTTGTCTAATTTGCGTTGTTCTACATTTAAACATCACTGACATCGATCCACTAAGTACATTTTATGGCTACTTCATTAGATTAAAGTAAGAAGCAGAGAAGTTCTCAACAATTTGGGACAAAAAAAGTATAAAAGACTTACATTTGCTTCTAAAACTGCCACGATTATTATTGATATTTGTTTTTTACGATTATTTTGTGACTTGAATATGCACATCACTAATAATGCATTTGTGTTCTACTATAAGAAAAGGATGAATCCTTTCTCGACTAGCTTACCCTGTGTCTGTGTTTGAATGAATGCCTGGCCTGTGTGTGACTGCTCTCCACATGACGAGCCGCAGACCTCCTTTTACCCGATTTTCAGCGCTGCTTCGTGGACAGACTCGCACTCACAATGAGCTCCTTATCTGTGCGCTATCTGCCCCTATGTTTTACCAGCAGCACTGTCGCAGCTAATGAACCGAACAAAGGTGTACGCCTGTTACCGGATTACAGCTCGTACATTCTGTTACAGGGAGTTTATGCCTGCGAGTACATGAGAAAGAGCAACCACCAAGAGAAAATGTCTGAATGTTATTTGACTGACAGAAGTTAGTTTAGTTAAATTAAGCTTACACTTTGAAAATACTAATCAAAAATCCATTTATTTTGAGAGTTGTTATGTAAAGATTTCTCTACACAATGTGAACCCATGAAGCATATTTCCTATTGTATCAAGTTCAGTATAGATTGTTTAAAGTGAACCCCCTAAACTCCACACACAAACACATTTCAAACAGAGCTGCAAATGCATAGGAGAAGGTGAAAGGAGGGGCTGAAGGTGGAGAGCAGCAATGTGATTTGCTTGACAGCAGATGTTGTGATCAGCACAGTTTTGAGTGGTAATCACACTGATACCTATTGTATTCTTAAAAATACACTGGCCACAGCAGGGACTGTTTTGATCTGTAACTTTCTCATTTAGTCAGTTTGCACAAAATTTGTGCTATTTCAACATGTATTACAGTTTACAGCAAAAAAAATGTTGTTTTGCTTCACATTAAGTTTAGCAGCGGTTGAAAGTGCTTAATCAGCCAATGATCAGATGCCACTGAAAGTTCATCCAATCACAGAGCAAACAACTTGATAGTGTCACAGTAAAACAGTGTTCTGTGATTGACAAAGAAAGACCACTGTCAGCAGCTTTGTGACATTAAAAAGCATAAAAACAGCTTGTGCTAAGCATGTCATGTTCACATACTTTACACAATAAGTGAGGATCACATGAGTAGCCTGATGTAAAGTGTGTACATCTGACTGTAAGAATAACCTCATGGCTCTTGTGTGTGCAGCAGACATGGACGGCCTCGCAGACCTGTCTCCTCCTGGTGCAAACCACAACCACCTGAGCTTCACCCAGCAGCAACAGCCCATCCCGGGCAGCACGGCCGAACAGACTCCCTCCTCACCCGTCCCTCCTCTGTCCCACGCCCCGCCCCCTCACGGGGGCAGCCCGGAGGAAGACAGCCTCAGATGCCCGGGCTGCACCACGCGGGCCTGGTGTCCGCTCCCATCAGCCCACAGCTGGTCAACCAGCAGCTGGTCATGGCTCAGATCCTCAACCAGCAGTACGCCGTCAACCGGCTGCTTGCCCAGCAGACTCTGTCCAGCAGTACCTCAACCACCCCCCAGTCAACCGCAACCACACCAAGCCCATGGAGCCCCAGGTGGCCTCCAACACAGACGTGTCCTCAGAGATCTACCAGTGGGTCCGGGACGAGCTGAAGAGAGCCGGCATCTCCCAGGCCGTGTTTGCACGAGTGGCTTTCAACAGGACGCAGGTGAGTGCTGCTGTGAGTCTTTAGAATCAACTGTAATCTTGTGTGAATGGAGCTGTGTCTTAGAATCAACTCTAACCTGTGTGAACGGAGCTGTGTGGCTTTAGATCAACTCTAACGCTGTGAACGGAGCTGTGAGTCTTTAGAATCAACTCTAACCCTGTTGAACGGAGCTGTGCTTAGATACTCTAAGTGTGAACGAGCGTGTGGTTTTGAATCAACTCTAACCCTTTGTGAACGAACTGAGGCTAATTCACTCTAAGTTTGTGAGCTGTTACTTTAGAATCAACTCTAACCCTCAGTAATCTTGATAATAGTCTTTTGTAATGATCATGTCCCTAAAATTGAAACAATGACTTCCCTAGTGTCACATCACACCTGACCCAGTGTGCAGAGGCCAAAGATGGGGTCACTACTCTTTAATCTCTCCTCTAATTTACCATTACTGCACTGAAATGAACAATACAACATGGATATATTCCTTGACACATTCTGTAACAGTTATTTTCTCTCCACACATCAAAAGCAGCGTGGCACCAAACAGCACAAACAAACCCCACACTGACTCTATGTAAACACTCAGATGGATAAGTTAGAAATGTGCTGAGCCCGGAGCGCGGCACATTCCCCTCCACACCTCCCATAAAGCCACTGTTCCGGAGTGACTGCAGCCTATATATGTGTGTGTGTTTGTTTATTAGCCGTTTGCTGTTTGCCATATGCGCGTTAATAAAGCGATGGGGGAAGGGCCGCAGAAGGTGAAAGAGATACTGACATATACAGCGCCTCTGCATTTCTGACATGTTTGGTCCTGCCCACACCTAAAGCTACACATCAGATACACAGACATACCTGGAGCTCTGAATTTAACTGTAACTGTCTGCACAAGAATTAAACTGTCATTTTATTGTCAAGAAGGTAAATCTCTTAAAATATAGTATATCAAGGTAAACATTTAAACTTAACACGCTGTAATTATGAGTAATAGTTTTACATGAATCAAAAACAAAAACAAGCTAAATAAGTTCTAAATAACATCACATTAGGAGATGAAGACATTTCCGATTTTCTCACCAGAAACTGATTTCTATGAGCTTGTAAACATTAATTTAATAAAATGACTGTTCTAGTGTAATTTGTTAGACAAGTAAAAAGAGAAAAGGTTTGGCACAATTATTACACGGTTTGACGTAATCAGAAGAAGAACATTTTAATCCTCGTTGTAACAGCACTTGAAACACTCAAGTCAACATAAAAATAGACATGGCCTATAGGGCACTTATAGAACATTACACAAACCTGTTAAGTAGCAGAATACAATGCAATATACATTTTAATGCAGTGAAGGGCCTTTTTACACTTCGGCTGTAGTTTGCATAAAACCTGTGGATAGTTCCATCTTGTTCCATTCTTTCCTTACGAGGACTTTACAAAGATGTGCTAAAATGATTCCATATTTAAAAATCACAAAGAAGAGAACGGATTTCAACTAGAACAACACGAGTGAGCGAGTTCAGACCTTCGCATTCGAGGTAAATACGTCACCAGGGAAGCAATGCTAATACTAACAAATAAACAAACTTAAAGTGCATATGACAGACTATCACGTTTATTCTAATTTTGACTTAAGTCCTATTTGTACGGCCAATTATTTACCTCGGGGACCTCATGTAAAATGTAATAATTCCGGACGTCATCTGAGTTTCTTCTCTCGTGCGACTCGTCCATGTCTGTAAAAATGTCTGTAAAGTTTCCCCCGAATTTTACCTCCTGTAATTCTCCAAACTCTGACGTCCTCATGTAATTCTAAAGCCTTGCGAATGCGTATGTCTGTGTTTTCCATCCATGAACGGTTATAATAAATTAGTAATGACTCTGCGGCTTATTTTACCTTCAGATTTGAACTAAATTATTCTTACTAATGTTTACGGATCATTTTCAAATGAAATTGTCCTTTTTTTACGATTAAAACACTAAAGATTAATCAAACTACGATTAAAAGTCCGTGATCTGGAAGTACAACAACCTCGTTGTCGTAGCAACGGAAGGTCGAGAAGATGGATGTTTGGGAATAAGTTTGGACAGAACGGGACAGAACGCTGCAAAGTTTGGATGTTTGGATTTTATTAAAGGGATTAAAAGGGAGAGTCTTCGGTTTGTTTTGGACACAAGAGTTTTTACAAAACAGAGGACTGCAGATATGCGTTCATAAAAATACCCGCCTTTCTGTGTACATGGCCTTAGGCTCATTGAAGAATTTAAGGTTGTCGTTTTTATAATGTCACAAATTTGAAGGCAGGTTTTAACACGTTTATGTTGGAACAAATTATCGCCCCATTATCGTTATCAAGATATGCCAAAAAATGATTGAGATATTTCTTTTTGTCATTATCGCCCAGCCCTATTTGCACTGTACTTTCATTGTGTCGAATCTATGCACCACATCCTCCTCGTCGGACAATAACATTTACCTCAACTAAACTCAACTTAAACAACACCTCATTGATCCGGACGAGCCTCACTACTTTTCCTCACACACTTAAAAAAACACGCTGCCAAATGATAAATAAGACATAATAGAGCCCATTTTCCCCCATCACCTTGTTTTATGACCAAATCACACCTATTGACGGCGAGTGGAGCCGAGCCGGTGTGCGCAGCGTGTGGGCCCCGCAGCGCATGAAAAGACCCAATCACAGCGCGCAGAATACAGCCAGCGCTCGCATAATGACAGAATCCACTCCTATTGAAGAGCAAACAGAGGATGCACTGATTACAGCTCCACATTTACAGCGCTACCATCCGCTAAGCTGCTCTCTCTCTCTCTCTCTCTCTCTCTCTCTCTCTCTCTCTCTCTCTCTCTCTCTCTCTCTCTCTCTCTCTCTATCCACCACCACTACAGCCCCCCCGCAGCACAAGAATGTGTCCAACAAAGTCAATTACAAGGAAGAACCGATGGAATCAAAGCGTGTGAGCAGCAGGGAAAGACAGGAGACGTAAAGTGGTTTAAAAGACATGTTCTAGTGAGATTAAGTGAGCTGACACCGCACACTACCACAGGCAGAGTCAATATTTCGAGTGCTTTGACCACAAATTTGGCCTGGTCTGTACAGTATATGCTTAACAAAACAAAAGTGAAATTTCTTTATTTGGCTATGAAGCAGTCGAGACTTTCCATTGGCAAACATGAATGACTGCTTGTGGTATTCAATTCAAATTGGTTAATATAGATAGTCTGGTTGGAAGAGACAATGATTAGGTTTTGGGGAACAGTTAGGTTTAGAAAAAGGGTAGGGTAATGGTTAAGTATAGAAAAAAGGTTTGGGTAAAGGTTAAATGAAAAATTTAAGTTGGTGCATCTCTCCAGACCTGGCTGTCTAGCACTAACTATTCAAATTGTATTAATTTCATAAACGAAGAATACTTAGTGAGGCTAAACGCGGTCAGAGATGTACTCCACCCACAACTGCCCCTCAAACAGACTCGCAAAAGTGTGAGATGCCCTAAGGCAGTGTTTCCCAACCAGGGGTACGTGGGATGATTGCAGGATTTAAAAATGGTAGAATTGCAAGTATTGCAATGCAAAAAATATATATATTTATAGCACATTGTAATGTAAAGCTGCAGCTTTTGTCATGGAAATGATCAAAACATTATAATGCAATGGTTATAAATGAAAATATATGAGTAAAGATAAACACAGACTACTCTGTGTATAGAAAAAACACAAAACTTAGGAACTGCTGTTCTAGAGACCATGATTAGGTGGTATGAACAGCAATCAGCTTGGGAGTGATGTGAGTTTTGTGTAGGAGCGGTCCATACGTAAGGTGAGGTTCAAGTCTGTCCACAGCAGCAGCGTCAGGAGGAGCTTTTAAAATCCACCTAGGCGGCTTGGCTGTGGCGTCAACTCGATGTGATGACATTGTTTGGCCATTTTTGCAGTCGCGATTTTTGCATACATAACGGCGAAAATGAGCGAGTTTGCACAAAAATGTCCAAAAAAGGCCCAGAAACAGTAGATAATTCAGTTTTGACCCCAAACAAAGCTCCATAGACCCTTTAAAGGTCCTATGTTGCACAAAATTGTCTCTTGTCAAGCTTTATTACAATGGTGTTTGCCATATATACCCAAAGTTGTGTTTTCTTTCATTCACAAATGTTTGCCTAATGCTGCTGTCTCTGTCTGCAAAGCTTGTCATGTCGTGATGTGGCAGTTTTAAGGTTAACCACATTTTAATCTTGTTTGATCTGACTTAAACTACAAAACACTAACATAAGCCTGAGTTGTGTTTTGTCTTGGCCAGTCAGTTTGCTCTTTAAAGTTCAGTTGAGATTACTTACTTAAAAAATAAATAAATTGGAGCAGCAAAATTTGCAATCTCAAAGCTAAAATGATTCAAATGATTCTAGTGAAGATGGCATGAATCTAAACAGCCTTAAAACGGAAATCTTAATCAGTGAATACAGCTATGTTTGTGTTTTAAGTGATTCTAGTGAAGACTTGTGAAAGAAAGAAGGGACAGATTAGAACAAAACACATGAGTTGTCCTTTCACAGTTTGATCCCAGGCACAACAGTAAAGAGCATTCTCTGCTCGTCTCTGATGATGTTATTGCTGTATCAGGCAGGTTTGACAGGGTGTGTTGGGCCATAGCCGTTCTCTAGGTTTATAATTATTGTAATTGTTAGTACTATTTAAATGGACTTATTATGTAAGCTGCACTTTTCAGAGTTCTAACCATGTTCTAACAGTGTCTCTCACCATTAGTGCACTCACAGTATTTGGTTGAGTAATTGTCATGTAGCTAATGCTCAAATGTTTAGAAAAGTCTTGTTTTCATTTTACACTAATGATGTACTTGTGATTACTTCAATATCTGGATTTTGATCAAAACACGTTGGGTTCAAAACTATCTTATAGAAATTTCTCATAAAAATGTGAGTATTTTAAAATTTGCGACTTGTTACACTTCAATTTAACATTTCAGTTTTGTCATTTTAAACAGGAACAGTTTATATAACCTAAGCCTTTACAATGAACATGTAAATTCCTGATTTATTATAGTTTGAAATGAAATACTATGAAAAACACAATAATGCTGCGTTCTAGGGAACTGGGAAATAGTTTATTTTCCAGTTGAAAAATATAATGTTTTTAGGATTAAAGTTTTACTTCCTGATTATAAAAGATTAGGTTACCAAGCACCCATGTTTTAACTGAACCAAAACTCATCAAACGTGTGTTTAGAACTCCTCTCTACTTCCTGTTATTTCAACATATTTAATATTTTTTCTTCAGAAGCTTGTTTTGATTCATGTTAAATTATTTTTATTTACAACAAATAAGATGTATTTTATTTTCCCACAATGAAATCAGTGTTGAACGCACATTTTAAGAACGAAGGGAAAATAAGAAACACAATCAACAGATAACTTAAGTAACTTAATATAAAAACTTGCTATTAAATCTTTTAAATAGTGCTTGCTATAAGTGCAATATGACAGATAAAAAATAAGTGCATCAGTATATAGTATTATTAAATATATATATGATTATTACCTGCAGCCATGAACTGAATAATAACCATAAAAATGAAGTAAAATATGATATTTTATGTACAAGCACATTTAAAATTAAAATATTAATCTTTCAATGCAGTTAATATAAAAACTTGTCTTACGCACATTTCTACTTGCACCTTGATACATTTAATCCATTACTTTTGCATGCATTATTGCTTTAACACTGACATATTGATTTTAGTCACCCACCCCTGCACTCCGTAGTGTTACACATCCTAATAACTTTATTCTGTAGTCAGATTTTAAAAAAGTCTACATGTTCAAGTAAGCGTCGCCACAGAGTCAGAGCAGTCCTGATGCGGAGCGAGACTATAAAAGCCGTGATCCGTTTAAGAGCCAGTCCAGTGCATTAGTCTCCAGCCCTGATCCGATTACCTCTTCCCTTTCTCCTCCCAGGGCTTGCTCTCCGAGATCCTGCGCAAAGAGGAGGACCCCAAGACGGCCTCTCAGTCTCTGCTGGTCAACCTGCGCGCCATGCAGAACTTCCTCCAGCTCCCCGAGGCCGAGCGAGACCGCATCTACCAGGAGGAGAGAGAGAGGAGCCTGACCGCCGCCTCGGCCATGGCGTCGGCACCGCTCATAGGCACGCCCCCCAGCAGGCCTGTGCAGGTACAGCTGGCTTTCATCTTGCTATTTTTACTTCTGCGAGATCTACTTAGGACGGATTTAGAGGTGGGCGAGATACATACAGTATGTGACAATCTTATTTTGAAGACTGAAAAATTACAATAGGAGTACCTGATGTTTTTGTTATAAATTAGGAAGCATTGTCTTACACCAAAAAGTATAGTTCAAATGTAGCACTTTAATTTACAAAACAATCTACTTTTTGCAGAGTGAAAATCAAACACCCTAGCTTTAAAAGTGCAAACATTTTGACCAAAAATAGATTTCAATAAAAGGATGTTTCTGTCAAGCATGTCTTGGTTGAACTAAATAAATAGTAAAAATAATCTGCGTAGGGGAATAACATATAACTTAAATATGACTTAAAATCATTACAAGATGAAAGGCAATTTTTGTGATGAAGAAATAAATAGACAATTACTGTACAAAGCGTGGTGGTTGTATATTTACTTAAACTGGCTGCACAATATAGAAGTTTTGGCCTGATTTTAAGCCCGATGTACCTTTCTATGAGTTCAGGAGGCATGGCCAGAGTAAGGATTTGCGTCACTGCGACTCTGTTCGGACTATTTGTCAGGAGCATCATGGTGAGGTTCACCTGCTGCACGAGCGAGGACCTTTACAACAGAAGCATCTGGTGCATCTGCCTTGTGACGGCGCTTCCTAAAATGTTAAACTAAAAAGAAACCCTGCTTCATCATCTGTAAATAAATGTAACGCTTTTTGCACGTAGTCAAAGTGCATGATTGTTTTTATCGAGCATTACACAAGTCATCTCCAACACACCTGCTCCTTGAACAATATGAGAAGCACTGACTTTAGCCTACTATATAGAACATGGCCAACACAGAGTTTGTTGGATTTTTTGTGTAACAGCTTCTTACCTCTAATGCCACTCCGCTCTCCTGTGACGTTCATAAACTTGCTTTAATCCACTCGTGTTTCATTGTTTCACTTTTATAACCGCGCACATGAAAGAAAACACTCTGCGCTCGATCACGTGACATACACACTGTTCTCCGCTCACTACTGCGCTCCACAAGTCTGTCGTCTCTGATCTTCCAGCCACATAATGCCACTGTCAGACAAATAATCGTTGAAAATGTCCGTATGTCTGTGGCCTCTTCTTTTTTTTATGGCGCGTCAATAAAATCCTAAACTCCTCTAGTGTGCAGCCAGCTATACTTACTGCGGGATTTGCTTTCACTCCTCACATTTAATTCTTGTATTTTGTAGCTTAAGTAGAGCCTTCACAGTTTGTGTTTAGGTCATGCGTTGAATTAATTTATGCACACATTGTACTGGTCTTGTTAAAGTTTGGACGGAAATTCAAACTCTGTCTGCTTTCACGTGCCATTCTAGGAAATCACATGTAGTGCACACAAAATATATCATAATATTGCAAATATCACATTATAAACATGTCATAATAAATGTATCACGTATCAGTTTGTGTGAAAATGACTTAACAGTTTCCTATCTATGTCTAATAATACATCAGTTTTGTTCACTTGTATTTATTTTTTAAACTAGCTGCTGTTAGAATACTTATTATTTACTTGCGCTGGTCTCTGTTTAGAAAAAACACATTGTGGTGAATAATTATAAGCCTCAGAATACATGAGGCAAGTGAGCTCAAACAAGAGTCTGAAACAGTTTAAATGTACATTTTAAGATACGTTTGACAAGTGAAACTGTGGCACAGACATTGAATAAAGACAGAAGGAAAAGGTCAGACTGTGGATGTTATCAGAGGCTCTTCAGCTGGTACTAATCTTATACTACACAAGTTTAAAAAGGCCCAGCCGATGATCAGTAAGCTAAGCGTTGCTCATGGACATGTGTTGTAAGCAGAGTTATGCTAATATTAGTGTGCTATGTAGCTGCCTGTGATCAGAATATTGTGCATGTTGTTTTTGCACACGATGATTGATGGTGACATATTGTGTCGCCCTGAGGTATCATTGCCAAAAAACTAAAAACAAGACAAAAATGAGCAGAAATAACCAACTGTTGTTTAACATTAAGTGAAAGTTTTCTTGTGAATATGAATGGAGGTAGAGATTAGGGCTTGCTTTGCACAGAATGGTGAATAATACATTTGTATTTTAACAATCAGCCTAATGAAGGGAACATGCCACGCCATCTGCAGCAAACACAAACAAAAGCTCTGCTCGTGCCTTTCATTTGTTTTCAATAATTCCAAAGCATTGTTGGCACAAAAGTACAATAAGTAGAAGCCTGATATATTTCCCTGTGTGACTTAAAGCCAGTGACATTTATCATGTAGTGCTCCCTCACAGTGCCACCAACACGTCTGCAGCGCGTGTACCTGGCCATCTGCCAGCCTCCTATGGAGCCGGCTCACTTCAGCCACATAAATCACTGTAGCTCTGACACACACACTTTTATTGGCCTCATAAAAACACGTACACAGAGGTATGTTTCTCTCACGTGTGCTCACATGTCCCAGCCTTAACAATTAGCTCCACATGCTAACCTACCACTCAGTGGCTTTGTCGTAAAACGGGATAAAAGGGATTCTACCTGACCACAAATGTCAGAATAATCAGAACATGCTCACGTCTATCAGCTGTCTAGACACTTTTAAAGAGCGTCTCATCTGACTGTCTCCTCTCAATACTCTGCCATTCATATGCTAATGCTGCTCTGCTTTTATTAGAAGACTTGTTACCTTGTCAAAAGATTTTTGTCATGACACAACAAGCTGCTGAATAAGGACTCTGTTTCACTTGACTTGCACTTATTTTGTAATCATCAGCTTAACAGTGGAATAATGGTGCGCTCTCTCTGTGTTTGTGTGTCTGTGTTTGTGCGTGTGCGCGCGGAGCAGCCCTGGAGAGAGGACAGCGTGAGGCCGGATGACTGGAACCCCAGGATCCCTGTGGGCATTTCCCCTGTGAGCACCTCCCCTGTGCACCTTCACCTTCACCCCCCCAGACGCCCAGTACGCCCTGCTCCACCACTCTGCACCGAGTCACTGCTGCTGTCACCAACACACACACACAGCACATTCTGAAACTACAGCGCTAATATATGGATCACAGGCATTTTACTCACTGAAGTAGACATTATGTAATCCAAATAACTGCGGCTATTTTAATGTGCTCATTGTGATTTAAAGGAAACATATTGTGCTTTATACGGGGAACTTAAGAGTTGAACTGTAACATAAAGAGACCAACATTGTAAGCTTCAATATCTAAAACGTCAAGACTTTCCCTAGAGTCAGTCACTATTTTGATGACATGAGACTTAACTTGATAAAATAGACCAAGACTTGGGATTCAACTTGGACTTAAAGGTCAGTAACTTGGGACTTGACAGAAAATAAATAGTGTAATTTGACATGAACTGGAACATGTATTTCCCCACTAGGGCTAGTCTATATAGAATTTTAGATATTATTGTACACAATATGATAGCAATTATATTTACAGTCCAAAAATGATAATAAGTCTAACAAAGTGACTATGCATCAAAACTAAACACTTACATCTTTTGCTTGATTCCTCAGGTGAAGCCCTCCACCCTGCCCAGCGAGTGGAACGGGAAGACGGAGAACTGCCTGGTCAACATCAACTCCACCATCTACGACGAGATCCAGCAGGAGATGAAGAGGGCCAAGGTGTCTCAGGCGCTGTTCGCTAAAGTGGCTGCGTCCAAAAGCCAGGTACGAGAACAACAGCTCTGCACATACAAAATGTTGTGTCACTTTTCATTTGCTGGTTACCTGTGCTGTTTGGAAATGTTGTTGCGTTTTTAGGCTTTTGATATTGGATGTGTGTGGAACAGTTTTGATGTGAAATTGATTTTTAATTTTTCCTCCCCAAAACATACTTTGGGTTTGGCTTAGCTTCATGTCCACTGTGATGGATGTTGTTTTGTAAGCCTCCTGAGCCAGAAAACCAAGCTACTGGAGCTTATCAGAAACTTTGGTGCTTAGTATTGAATAAACTTGGACAGTGAAATCTTAAATAGATGTTCAGTAATGTTGCAAACTCTGAATTGAGCTCTACACATTATCAATCTGGATAGACAGTGGCTGAAAGCTGTTGGGAAAATTTAATATTTTAGTCTCATTAGTCGACGCATTACAATGCAGAAGTTGAGACAAGTTTTTCCTGAATCTAGCTCATAGGTTTGCAACCTGATGGTCAAAGTGACCGGCATAAAAAAGGCTAGCTCAACCTCTGAGTGGGGTTCTCTCTATGTCGGTGCTTAAGATTTTGTGAAATTCACGAAGATTGTGAAAATCTGGTCGAGTCGGGTAGGGCTGGATATTGCCAAGAGCGTTTTGATATGATACCTATCCCAATACAAAAGTCACGACAATATATATCTCAATACATGTTTATCCCAATACAATTAGCTCAGTACAATACCTGTCAAGATATACTTTACTGACCAAAATGACAAAATGTAGAAAATGTAAAACAATAGAAAGGTATTGTATAGTTTCTATTGTTTTATTACTTTTCTATTGTTAGTGGTGCACGGTAGCAGAGTGGTTAGAGCTCTGGCTTCCCAATAAAGAGATTGTGGGTTTGAGGTCGGACCATATCAACATCTCACGATCTCTCTGGGTGGAGTTTGCATGTTCTCCCCGTGTCACCGTGGGTTTTCTCCGGTTTCCTCACACCTCCAAAAACATGCATGTTTAGGGTCACTGGGGAACACTGAAAAATTTCTCTAAGTGAGTGAATGAATGGCCTAAGGCCCAAAGTCACTGGGATAGGCTCCAGTCACCCACGACCCCTAACAAGATTAAGCGGTAGAATGAATGAATGTATACTACCTGTAAACATGTTTTCAACATGTTTTTGAGTACAGAACTCCTTAAAATCATTGTTAAGAATGTAAATTTGATTATGTGAAAGAACAAAATGCAGAAGTTTACACACTGCTTTTAATGCTACATATAAGTGTCCTATGAATAAGTAATTTTTCAGCTTAACAATGTAAAGTTTATAATGAGCTTAAGTATCCCTAAAAGCCTCTCTATATCATTATACCCATTGACAAAGAGTCACAATATGTCCTGATACTGATACATCGAGTACATCCCTAGAGCCACATTGATAAAATAAGTACATGTTTATGCAGAAAGTCACATTGTTTATGAATTGAAATTTGCATCCATTGGCGTTTCAGATTTTTTGATTAATTGTGCAGTCCAAATATTTAGTAAGAATTCTCAATCTAGTTTAGAGCAACGTACATCATTTTGAACTCCCGAGGGCGTAAAAGTTAAACCACACACACTCAAAACCACTGCAAAACGATCTCCTATAAAACTTCTCCTTATAAATGTAGCTACTGTACTGGCATGAGCAATCCCACAGGAATCTGACTTCTTTAAGCACTAATGCGCACAGACAGAGCAGCGCGGAGGAGCAGCCATGATTAACAGCCATAATGACATGTGTCGTCTTATTGTGGGTCTGGAGTTTAGCAGTCGGCACTGTTTCAACACCAAACAAACCTGTTTATATTAGACTCACTGCGAACGGGCCCCTGTTATCTCCTCGGGCTCACACAAAACCAGACTGTGTGTCCTGGAATCAGAAGAGAAAACACAGCGCCACTTTAAGCCCTTATTAAAAGTCATTTTCAACTGGCTTCTCTTATTAAGGGTTTGGGTTTGTCTGCTCGCTCCTCCATTGTGTCTGCGGAGGAGGTAATAGATCAGCTCGGGCGGGAATCGCGGGGAAATATCTGCACAGACTTTAGTTTTTTCTCGCTGATTAGGATGATTATAGCCCCAGATAGCTTTGTTTTACCAAATTGCAGCTTGATGCACAAACCACTGTTTTTGTCGAGGAGTTCAAAGACGTCCGCAAGAATGGGAGGGAGGGGGAGAAGAAGCAGGAGAAGTCCTCGTGTTGACTTTGGAGCTGGGATGAGCAGGATTCGAGGAGCCAGTCTTTACCCCCCGCGCTGCACCGGGATGGGTCTCGGTGTGTCGGTGCGCTGGCTGGAAGAAGGAGAAAGGGGAATCTGTAAACCGGAGGCTGCAGTGTAAAAGAACAACCTCAAGGGATGTCAGGAATATTAATATTAATTCTCTTTAGTCACCTAAAGACACGTCCTATTGTACCATTATTGGAATAAAAAGGGAGTTTGGCAAAGGCTTTGAACCTTAAAAAAGTTATCTCACCCAAAAAAAACAAATCAATACTAAAAAGCAAGAACAATAATGTATACAGAAAAAAAAAAAAAAGATATTCAACTAATGATTTGTCCAAGTCATCAGATAATTAACTTTTTCAATTTTTGATCTTCACACAGTCCATGTGTTCTCCGGTGTATTAATGCTGCTTGACCTCTTGGCCAGGCCCCCTTTGAAAAAGATTGATCCCAATGGGTGCCTCCTGGTTAAATAAAGAAATACATACATAAAATAATTAGTTGGATAAAAACTTTGGTTAACCAACGATTCAATGACTTAACTGCTAAAGCACAACAAAAACATATAGTATACCTTGCCTAAAGTGACTTGGAATATGAATTTTCATTTGGCCCTCAGACCTACGCAAGAGATGGAAAATCTGCTTCTTTAAAGTTTATATCAATAATTTGACTACTTACTTTTAAGTCCAAAATGACTTGGTGCTTATTTTAGCTTGAATTTTTTTATTGCATGCCCACTTTTATTTGGTCCACTCCATAATGACCTTCCATTTAGTCTGTATTTCAACAACCTTGATGAAAAAGTTTGGACACCCCTGATGTGACTATTTAACTGAGTATTTGGCGTATTAAAGGTAAATACATTTCCATTGGCTTAGCAAAATGTTCTCAGACCATTAGCAAATACTTTGGCTCAAAGTAAGAAGCACTGTCTTCAAACAAGACCAAAATAGTTTAAAACCAGGACCATACTCTAGTTTCATTAAAAAAAAAAAAAAAAAAAACTTGAATTGACACTCTGGAATGCAGGTAAAGTCAAGCACTTTTAATTATTCATTCAGCATTGATACTTATTAAAATCTCTACCAATTTGTTTTGAGATCTGTTTTGGCCCAGCACTGATAAACTATTATTTTCTGCACATTAAGTCAAGTGCACTGTTGGCATGCTATGTTGTTATTACCTTTATTCCTTCTGAAAGTTGTAAAAAACAGTTGTTATAGACACACAGAATGCGTAAAGCTCTGTTGAGTTACACATTTTGAAATCAATGCTTTGTCGTGAAAACCTCTACTGAACAGGAAATGAACATGTCTCTAAGAAGTTATCATTTTTAAAGTACTGTAATGAAGTGTACTCCTTTTTGGAACTTGTGAGTGTGGTCCTTCCCAGTGCAGCCTCCAGGTCTACAGAGTGGTTCTTTCTGCGGCGGGCGGAGCGAGGGGAGGCGGGTGTGAATGGGAGCCGAGCAGCAGATAAGAAGTGTGCTAATTATGCCTGTGAAAGGGGGCCTGGGAGAGCACTTATCTCCAGCTCCATCTCGTAATGGGCGCTCGGCGGGCATCTGGTACCCCCCGCAACCGCCCGCCCATCCGCCTACCCGCCTCTACCGAGAAGACCCAAAGCCCAGCCAAGGCAGGCGCAAACCTACCAGCGCAACACGACTGTAGGGTTAGTCCTGGTTTAAATCTCGTTATTAAACCCTCCATACTTCTCCATCAAACACTTTTCAAACTATATCTGCTGTTGGAAAAGCATGACGAAAAACTGAAAGGAGGGGCTGAGAGTGGAGAGTAGTGTGATGATTTTAGGTGAACAAATCAATGCTGTCTGGTTTTTGTGTTCATGAGCTGGCACATAAGAGAGGAGCAACTGTGACCTGAAACGATCACTAATTTGGATATAGGTCAGTAATGACAAGAATGTTTTTTGCTTCAATAATCTTTAGGGAAGAGTCTGTACGGCTATTGATTGCAGGAGGATCAGATGTAAAGCTCGTTTCTGGACATGCAATATTGAGATGTTCAGACTCTCATCCAAAAGTCATTCTCACTCTGAGTTGAAAATGATCTGTCAGTCACAATTAAAATTTAGAAGAATTGTGGTTGCAATTATAAAATCAGAAAAAATATGTAGGTTTTTAGTCCTATGCAGAGTAGGGCTGCAACTAACAATCATTTTGGAAATCTATTAGTTAGGCCAGTGGTTCCCAACCGTTTTTGTCCCGAGTACCCCCTAAATTTTGTTCTATACTCCAAGTACCCACTTATTTTGAGTTTTAGGTAAATATAATTATTTCCTGATTTAGTATTGTCATTTATTTCTTTTGTATTTCATTCTTTCATGAAACATATGATCAAAGCCTTGTATTATTATTCAAACTGACCACAAATAACATTTTTAAGTATGAATAACGATGCATTTCAACAACTCATAAAGTCTGAAATCATTCCAAGTACCCCCTGGTAAGTGCTTGCGTACCCCAGGGTCTTGTACCCTGTTGGGAACACCGAGTTAGGCAATTACTTTAGATTAGACAAAGCAAAAGTCACATAACACAAGATTTATAATATTCATCAGATAAAGCTAACATAATTAATCCATGAGTTGTAACGGACTGAATAAATATTTTACTCATAAAAAGATTGCCAGTGGAACAATCATAAAAAATGTATTTTTTTGGCTAAAATTAAGAAGGATAACATTTTGTTTTGAAAACAACAATATCTACTGTTCTTGAGATAATCACTTACTATATATAGTTTTGTTGGCAAATTTCATTTGTAGAATTTTCCGAATCCCTCGAGTTTAGTGACATTTACTCAAATCAAGATCGAATTTGTGTTTATCACACTGACATTTAAGATTGTGTTTTGTCAAGCAGCAAATTTACACCTTTTCTATATGTCTGTGCTGCTCATTGGAGTCATAAAACATGTTTTTTTTTTCATTTTGTCCATGTCTGAGAACCTATAAAGACCATTTAACGATTAATAGATTACTAAATTGGTTGACAATTAATTAAATAATCAATTTGTTGCGATTGATCAATTAATTGTTGCAGCTTTAATGTAGAAGCTTACCAACTTTTTTCAAAAAATGTTATAACAAAATCAGACCTCTTCACACAGTGTTCATCTGTTTTATTGTAAGTCACTATACAACTCTTTGGGCTGACAGCTAATCGGCTGTTCAGGGATAATACTCTATTCCAAAAGCAGTTTTAAAGCTGCACTAGTGACCATTATTTACACGTGAAACTAGTGATGTGCCATAGAGTCTTGATACATTGTTTTACCAGACAATTCGGAGTATTACTGTGATTAGTAAATTATAAGAAATATCCATACCTCGATAATGGTAACCTGTCTAGACACAAAAAGAGCCCATAACAAAATATATTTTAACTTTCCCACTGTACAATAAACATAATCATTTGTCTTGTCGAGTGAGGATCTGTAAGTCATTAAAAAAAGCAAAAATAATACAATATGCTGCACAAAGAATCAGTATTTATCGTTGACTGTTGCATTCTTTACTCGCTACCTTGTTAAATGAAAACGTCTCGCAAAAACTCGACTTTATTGACACGGCAAAAAGAAGAAGTCTCCAAAAGGTATAGCTACTGATGCCAGGGTTTGTAATATGGCGCTGGCGTTGGTGGTGAGGATGGAGGATGGGCGGCCCTGGCACTATGCCCACACGGACTTCTGGGAAATCACAGCGTAGTGTTTGCGTGTGTGTGTGTGTGGAGGGGGGTGAGGAGAGCGTGGAGGGAGGGTTCTGTCAGCGGAGACTCCCTACACGCTCCTGTGTCGCCCCAGGTTCAGCTGATTCTCCACCGCAGCAGAGCGAAGCCGAAACACAGATTTGAGACCAAACCGGATCATGTCGGAGATAGAGTTGGGAGATTAGCGGCAATTTTCCCGTAACCTGACAATCGCAACCGTCCCATTTATTTGCATTCTTTTCTCGCATGTAATTAAAGCCACATCGCTGTATTTTCACCAAAAAATTTACTTCATAGTAGATAGGCTATTCTGCTTAATTTTCCCAAGGGACACATTTTTCAGAGAGCCATGTCTGTTTTAGTCATGTTAGTAACTACTGCTATAGCCTCTGTTAGATTTGCATTGCTTTAGTGCTTTAGATGGCCAGAGTTGCCCCATTTGAGTACATTCTCTGACCGTTTAGCACATTTAAAACATACTTTGATCTGGATTGAGACTCTGAATGAAAATGAGAGTACCAGCGCTTCTTTGTAACAGTACTGGAATTTAAAGCACTGTATTGATTAACCAGCACTAAACCAGAATTAAACAAAAAACAGACCAGTACTAGCCAAGTCTGACCCAAGATGACAATCATGAGGCCAACACCAGGTCAGGTCTAAAGAAGAATTACACCAGAAACAAGAAAATATGTATTTGCAATATATTGAAGATGGGTTGGAGGCCGAATCAGATCCTTGGCAATAAAAATTAAGTTGAATAGACCTGAGAGAGTCATGTTCGTTCATAAATTTAGTTTGAGTTACATCTACTCTTCCAGAAGGAAAATACAAAAGAAGATAAACGAATGCATTTTGATCCCAAAATGATGATGGCCTCAAAACGGGGTGAAGAATCTGATAGCCAAGATTGTGTTTCTCAAACATCCTTACCTGAAAGTAAACCATTTGAATTTGCTAATAAGTAAAATGTTCTTTGGCAATTGGTTCATTTGGTTCAAAGTAAGACGAAAGACCACAACAGCTAGAAATTTGAAAAATGACCTAGATTTTGGTGGCACGGTGGGGCTTTCTGTGTGGAGTTTGCATGTTTCTCCTTGTGACTGGGTGGTTGTCTCTGGGCACGTCAGTTGAACCACAACCAATAACATGCATGTGGTGGTCGGAGGTTGAGGCTCCAGGTGTTTAAGGAATCATCTCTGCCGAGCTGCTCCAGGGCTGCTTACCATCACTGTGTGGGGAGGAAGAGTTCATCTCACTGTGAAGCGTTTTGTGACTCTGTCTGTGAAAAGCACTCTACAAATAAACCTTACTTACTTACTTACTATCTATAAATAAATATGTTTCAACACATGTGAAATTAAGGTTCAAATCTTAGAATCCCCAATTTTATGTTGTCTTGAAATTATTTGTTATAAAATGTCAACGACTTTGGCCTATATGATAACGCAAAAGTACAAAGTTAAATGTAGTTAAGGCTCAGTGGGAAATCAATTACCAAACAGGGTTTATTTACAAGTATGAGTGAAGCTAAATTACAATACATTAGTTGTGGCTAAATAGTTAAAAACTTTAAAAAAATCTGTTTTACCTATGTGTATCTTTAAAAGCCATCATTGAGAGCTTTCACCAAAGACACTCGTCCCCTGTCCCTCCCCCCTCAGCCTCTCCATCACTCTGCTACTGCTACATGTTCTGCCGAGTGGATCCCAGCTAATCATCTACTGCCATTTCAAGTCCGGGCAGACAGATTTGAAGTCATTCATGCCAGTTCTTTGATTTATGACGGCAGTTATTATTGTCTGATGAAATCACAATTATTCTTAGTGAGCTCCCAGGTTCCAGGAACGCTTCAGGAGACAGTGTGTCATTTTGAATCCAGGCGGTGCCAGAAAAAGTTTGTTCTAGTCAATTATTTACTAATACAATAGATTTGATTTCTGAAAGTATTATTATTCATGCTTAAACTATTTGTTACATTTTAGACTTTGTCAGTCACCTCTGCTAATGCTATGTATGTGGTTTATGTTTCTGTGAAGGAAAGTTGTGTTGCTAGAATTGTAAGAATGAGGCAGTTATAAAGGACGGACATATATATCTGTATTAGTATCAGTATCGGCCGATAGTTGCGATATAAATATATATATTATATATTTTTAATATTGCTATTGGCTGTTTTAAAAGAAATATTGGTTGATATTTTAGAGGACCTTCCTGCTCTGTGTGACGTGTTATCTGCAACAACAGATCCATATTGGATATGACTGACTGAAAATAGCATTTTTGTTGTTGTAGTGCTATGTAGCTGCTATTTATTATACAAGCAACAGCTTAACAATTTCTGAATAAAATTTCAAACATTATGAGACGTTCTGGGTCAAAAAAAGTAAAGATGGTCCGCACATTATATTTGCTACACCTAGTGATGTTTCGGGCGTTTTAACCCTTCAGTCAGACATGTCCAGTCTATGCACAAGAAAATTAGCGGGGTGTCCAGTCCATGCGTTGGAGGTTAAAGAGTGTCCAGTCCATGTGCATAAGGTAAGCGAGTGTCCAGTTTATGTGCTTAAGGTCAGAGAGTGTCCAGTCTATGCGCATAAGGTTAGCGAGTGTCCGGTCTATGTGCATAAGGTTAGCGAGCGTCCGTCTATGGCATAAGGTTAGCGAGCGTCCAGTCTATGTGCATAAGGTTAGCGAGTGTCCAGTCCATGGCTGGGCGCTATAATGAGTGTCCAGTCTTGCAAGGTTAGAGTTAGCAGTGCATAGGAGAGAGTGTCCAGTCTATGCTATTAGCTGTCCAGTCGCTTAATGAGTGTCCAGTCTTGGCAGAAGTTAGCAGATGTCCAGTCTGTGCAAGGTTAGAGGGTCCAGTCTATGCATAAGGTTGCCAAGTGTCCAGTCTTGCGCAGGAAATTAGCGAGTGTCCATCAGTGTTTGCGCAGGAGTTAGCAAGTGCCCAATCCATCCGAAGGACATAAGTGAGTGTCCAGTTAAAGCTC
Organism: Mugilogobius chulae; assembly: GCA_038363315.1. Taxonomy (NCBI): domain Eukaryota; kingdom Metazoa; phylum Chordata; class Actinopteri; order Gobiiformes; family Gobiidae; genus Mugilogobius; species Mugilogobius chulae. Next base: position 9,523,909 of record CM076413.1, on the reverse strand, counting down.
CGAGCTGGGGGTTAATGGTCATAATAAGCATCACAGCAGGACACAAAACATGCTTCAGTCTCTGTCTCTGCATCGTTTATGCTCGCTGTTTTGACTAACCCACAGAGGCCACACTGCAAAAAAAACAAGGAGCTTAGAGGCGTTCAATCTACTTAAATATAGGTCCCACAAGTGTCTTTCTTGAGTTTTTAGCAGTGTTCAAACATTGCCCTTCATCAGAAACACAGAGTTGTATCCCAGTGCATTCTCGCTATTTAGTAAGTCTATTTTTTGAGCCTCAGAAAAAGACTCAATTTTCCCAGTTTTAGGACAACATAGGTTTAACTCAAAGCTTAATCATTACCAGAATCACTTTGAACATTTCTGCTCAAATCTATTTTACAACATTAGAGTGTGTTGTTGAAGATATAAGCATATTTTTTCTTAATCTGTTTGTTCTTATTTTAAGCTATATCAGCTGTCATTGAAATTTATTTTTTACTTTTTACATTAACTGAGCAGTTATTTTAGTGCACTGGCAGACACTTTGTTTGTATAATAGTCTAATTAATACCATTCCTTAACTAGCTAAAACTTCACATCAAGGCGTACATACATTTTAACAGATGAATTGAGCCAGTTTCATTTTTTTTACAGTGCGAGCGGTGGGAGGTGAGGCGGAGTGACGCAGAGCAGGTCGGGGGTCCGTTCTCATAGCATGACTTTAATGTGGAGACAAGCAAAACACTTCCACAGAGAGAGAGAGAGAGAGGCTGTAAGCAGAGCCCCCCGCTGCCAGCAAACAAGCAGCCCGGGAGCAAGGCACGCCACAGGGTTCAAAGCCCCACAGTGACCAGTACAGACGCCCCTGCCTGTCCCTGCCACCTCGCCTCCCTCTCCACACCTCCTTCTCCCCTGGAAGAGGCTACGCTAATTAGCCTGGCTCTAATGAGACAGAATGGCAGTGATCTGGTGTGCCGCTGTGCCGCCGGGGGGTGGGGCGAGCGAGGCGGGAGGGGGGAGAGAGAGAGAGGTTGGTGTGTGCCATCTGTCCGCCTGGCACGCTGCTCCCCAGAGAGGAGGCAGGGGGCGGGGCAGGGCCACAGGAGGGCGGGGACGTGGAGAGGCAAAAGGAGGAGCTTGTTACATAGCGATGCTCAAAGGGGCTGAATCTGATTTTTGCCGTATTACTATTACTCTTTAAATCTATGTTATATGTTTGGTCACTTACTTTTTGCATTCTGACCCTACATGTGGCGAAACATGCTTGTCACAGCCTGATCCTGTCAGATGTCAGATGAAGCTAAGTACTTGGATGTGAGAGCGCTGGAACACCAGGAGCCAGAGTGGGATTGTTGTTGTGTTTTTGAGCAAGACACTTAAGCCCCTCGTCTCATTGTCTGCATACACTGGTTGAGTGCAATCTTGATCTAGCATTCACCATAATGATTCATTATACTAGTACAGGGGTCTTAAATTTGTGGCCTTGGGGTCAAATGCAGCTCCTAAGATGATTTCATGCGACCCCCAGGATTCTTTCAGATATTATTGATAATATGTAAAAGATTGCCCAATTTTTTCTTGGTGAGGACAGCCTGATCCTGGTGACCCACTTTCTTTTTTAAATTGCTTGTGTGTGTTATTATGTAAATGTAAAAAAAAAAAAAAAATGCTTTAGGACCTTTTAAAATATATAAACTAATTGCCTTATTGATATGAACAAAACATCAGCAGCCCTTGACCAAATGACTTTGATCATTTTGGCTGCAGCTCCAGTCTGAGACTCATGCATGTAATAGTAACTTCAGAACAGAAAAGTGAACAACAACTAGCCATTGCAACAACAAACGTTTGACTTCCTGGGTTTCTGGGAACAAAAGTTCTATTATTAGTTATTGATGGGACAGTGCAAACTACTTTTCTCCAGAAATTAAACTTATTTTAAACTTCTTTGAGCTGGGTTGATTTTAATGCATTTTATTAAACAAAAACAAGGTTAAATCATTTTTCAGGATCTCATAACATGGTATATTTTTAAAGATGTTTCTATCTTAAGACCTCAAAATGTTGGACCACCATTTAAGACACTTTTGATGTGTGCTGCTATATTCTGTCACATACTGTATTCTGTTAAAGTAGAACTAAACTTCATCAGCGTTAGTGCTCCCTCCTATGTAATTAAACTAGCCTACTGAATCGAAACAACATTATTTATTTATTTTCTCAGTTTTGTGCAACTTTAAATTAAAATAAGGCAACAAAAACACATCTAAGCACATTTTGCACTGTGGAATATTACAGCTAAAGAAACAATTCCACGAAAAGAAGCAGAAGACATAAAGCTATGCTCAGAGTAAAGACACACACTTTTGAATTATTAAGTAAAGAACAGTGCTTTCATTTAAATTTGTTTTTATGGTGTAGCTTTAAACAAACTAAGAGATTTAACCTTGTTACAGCATTGTTTCCTCATAATCTGTTTTTGCAATTTGGATTTATTCATGCATGTTTGAGTGTTCATGAATTAATAGGCAACAGAGGCTGAAGTGGTCAACCAACAAACTGTTAAATGTATGTACTCATGTCTTAGTTTAATATAGTTTAGTCATATTTTGAATGTTGTGTCTTCTTTAAAGTGTAATCCTCATCTTCAGGCTAGTTTGATGCTAGAAGCTGCTGCATTAACTCATTTACACCGATTCACTCGTCACTGTCGTTGTCTAGAAGCTCCAAAAAGTAGTTATTATGATTCTCAGTATTCTGTACAGTGTGACATCCTGCTCGCTGAGTTTGTGTGGACACAGTTGCGTTCCCTGATAATGAAAAGCATTAGCCTGCACATACTGTAGCTCCGTCTGATGGCTGCGGTACAAGAGGTGCAGATGGCTGACCTTTCGGGTGTCTTCTCAGTGAGGGACCACCCAGAGGCAGTGAAAGCTCTAAGGGTCAGACACCAGGCATACAACAACACGCTAATCTGGGACGGAAATAGTCACTTAATACAGTTGGGTGAATTAGTGAGCATCAGCAGTGTTTTTATGAAAGTAGTTTAGTGTAAGTCAACACGTGTGCGGTTTTGAATCGAGCTGAAGGAACTCATTTACATTTGGATTCATTCATGCCTGTTTGAGTAGTCTTATATTATCGTGTGAGTGATGCTCCAGTGCTCAGAAAGGTCCTGTTTCCACCTGTTTGTAAAAAAACAAAAAACAAAAAATGAATTGTGAGTAAAACATTTCGGATTCAGGCTTTTGACGTCGACACTTTCCAACAAAGAAACAATCAATTTAAACTCTTGCTGCACCAGAGGCTTGGCATGAATGGGAGTGAAATATCAGGCCTAGATAATTATTTTCTTATTTGTATAATTATAATATCCAAGTGAATTCAAATTGTAAACACTTTTACACCAAGTATGACATTGCAAAACATGTAACCGGTCCTTTAACACTGACCAGAGTCAGTCACTATTTTTGAATTGTTCATTGGTGGTGTTTCAGTTCGATTCTGATATTGGATCTTTCTTCATGTGTCCCTTCATAGCTCTGTTTGTCATTTTGGTGCAGTTAGGAAAGAGTTGATTCCACTGTCATTTCTCAGTCAGAGAAAGTAAACAGCAGATTAGTGTCTATATCTTCTTATTGAGGTGAGTTTTGTCATTCTGTCCTTTTTGTTTCATGAAACTTCACTCACTAATGACTGAAATATAAACTTTTTTAACTTTCTGGGACAGGCGTGTAAACTCCAAAGAGGCAGGGTCAGTTCAGCTTTAATGGGGACATTTTGTCTTGGTGACCAGGATCCTGGCGTGGCACTGATGTTGCTTGTTACAGTAAAAATGTACTGTGAATAGGTAGAGCTTGTCAGTTCTGTAGTTTTAAACAGGAAGTAAATCAAGCTCTTTCAACTTTAGATTGGTTGGACGAGATCAAATTCCCACAAGATAAGACAATATACGAGATTCAGTCAAGAGTGCAATCCCTACATTTGTTGCCTTGCAACTTTGGTCTCACATTTTTTTATTATTTATTTATTTTTTCTTACTGTCATTGTAGCAATTGCCTGACCAGCCAGTCTCTACACGCTTTGACAGACACTTTACAAAGACGTGAGGGTCTGGGATCTTAGCGCCGAGTTTCAATTTCGAGGACGGCTTTCTGACCAATCACAGAAAACCCGGAAATTCCACCGAAACAGCGACACGCTAAACCAGAAAGTTTTTTTAAATATGTAGCACAAGAATTTTTTCAATGGAGCATTCAAAACCGAAGCTAGAGCCGAAAAAAATAATCTCTCAGCTATGTCCGCCATCTTGAATGTTTTGAAACGGTTAGAAAAAAGTTTTTAAATTGCTGAGCGGAGCGGATTGAAGGGGGGCAGCCGTTTGTGATTGGATCGTCCTAACTTTGGACAACGAAATCTCTGTCTCTGTCTTTGGTTTCAGACCGTTCTGCATTCAAACAGAATGTAGGAGGGGCTGGCTGGTCAGGCAACTGTAGCAATGCATTTTAGAAGTACAACTTCACAAGAGGGGTCTTCACCAGTGTTGACCCATTTTAGCTAACCCAAATGTAAATAGGGGCAAAAGAATGTTACGATATCAGTTTCAACATGTGTGCATAATCTTGTAACAATGCTGTCTCGCAAGATCTTGCGGCACGAGATGTTTCCCATCTCTAGTCATTTTGTTATAAAAATAACTGAAAGAATGGGCTGTGTGCACGAATTTCAGTTGGTTTGCGATTGTTCAAAAATGCTAACTCTGTATGTACGACCATTCTGTTAGCGTTAGCATTTAGACAATCATGTCTCTTTTTAAACACAAGTGTCTCTGGTGAAATATTCTTCTATATGTAAGTCTTGACATGTTTTCTGTAACATTCACACAACTGTCTGATCTAAAGAGGATTTATGTGTTTTAAACTGATATAATGAAAACATCATTGAAAGCATTGCACAGGAAGTGGTTGTGAGTACAGGATGTACTATTTGAACGTACACAAGACAACTGCACTGAGCCAATTGAGTAATTGTAAAGTCAAATATGTTCTACTGGAAACAAGTTATGACAAACGATAATAATAGTTCTGATTATCTACAACTTGGCTTGGGGCTGGTACAGTGACGCCGGCGAAATCATCTCAAACACATCAAATCCTTTCACACTTTTGTTGTAATCTGGTGTAGAAATAACCCAGTGTGAAAGCACATGCACACCGCTAATACGATCTCCCTCTCTTCTCCTCTCGCAGACGATTGAATTTTTCATGGCCCCGCGTTCTTCGCCGAGCAGGTACAGATGTGATCTTAGCCCTGCCTTAAAACGACTCAAGCCCTCCCGGGAACACAAAAGATCCCAACTGTTTATTAATTGATTTATTTATTTATCGCCGGTGCCTGCTCGGTTTATTAGGTTGCCACGGGAAACAGACGAGGCCAGATCCTTTGTATTATTAAAGACACAATTTCTTGAACCGGAGAGCCAGCTGTCTGAATAATTAATTTAGCGAATGAATTATCCAGCAAACGGTAAGTCCTCCCCCCTCCTTCTGATACGAGCTCTTCTCTTATTGTTTAATGGACAGTGGAATTCCCATCAGCCCGTTTTACAGCACACTCCCCGCTCGGGCCGGGCAGAGGTCTCACTGAGCGCGCCCAGAGGAAGGATGCGACTGGATCAAAAACACAATAACTGAGCTGTTACCGTGACATCTTCAGTGTAGTTATTTCCCACATACAATGTCTTTCAACATTAATTTTTCACCAGCTTTACTGCGTGAAATCACACTTTGCATTTAATATCTATCTAATGTGATATAGTCTGTTTATGAGTTGCACAAAAATGCATCAAAAAGTGTCACTTTTTCTCTAAAATCAACTCCAAATAGTGTGTCCTGCTTCTAAAATTGCTGAGTATTGTAGTTACAATTTTGAAACTTCTCCCCTTTCTCTCTCTTTTTCTCTCTTTCTCTTCATCTCTGCCTTTCCCATATCTGTTACTCTTTCTGTCTCTCTTTCTATCTATATTTTCCCTGTCTCTCTCTTCCCTCTCCATTTCTTTCTTTTTGTTTCCCTCCCTCTTTCTTACCCCCTCACTCATCCTTCTCTGTCATCTTTTTCTTTCTTTCTTTCTTTCTTTCTTTCTTTCTTTCTTTCTTTCTTTCTTTTTTTCCCTCTTTTTTGTTTTCTCTCTTTCTCCCCATCTTTGACCTTCTCCCCTCCTCTCTCTTCTTCTTCTCCTCCTCCACCTACTCCCTCTTCTCCTCCTCTACCTCCTTTCCTCTTTCTTCTCCTTCTCCTCCTTCTTTGTCTTCTCCTCTCTTACTCCTTCTCATTCACCTTCTGTTCCTTCTTCGTCTTCACCTACTCCTTCTACTCCTCCTTCTCTCCACCGCATTTCCTCTCTCTCTAATTCTCTTTCTCCATCTCTCTCTCAATCTCTTCTGTCGCTTTTCATCTCTCTTTCTCTCTGTCTATCCTGCCTTTCTTTCTTACTCCCTCTCTCTCTCTCTCTAGCCCTCCCTCTCTATATATATCTATCCTTATCTCTCTCCCTCTCTCTCTCTCTCCCTTCTCCCCCCTCCTTTCTTCCTCTCTCTCTCTCTCTCTCTCTCTCTCTCTCTACCCCCCTCTCTCCTTTTCTTTCTCTCTTTCCATCCCCCCTTCTCCCTCTCTTACTCTGTGGCGCCCCATCTGTGTGCTCGCCCACCACCTCCACACAAACCCAGCGACCAGGGCCAGGACTCCAGCCAAATGCCTCTTCATTACCACCTCTCTCTCTCTCTCTCTCCCTCTCTCTCTCTCTCTCTCTCTCTCACTCTCTCTCTCCCCTTCTCTCTCTCTCGTAAGTCCTCACACCAGGCAGGAAATGTCATGGAGCAGACAGAGTGCCACAGCCTGGTACAGTAGCTCAGCCTGTTTTGGACCCACAAGTGACAGAAGACGCAAACACTGACGTCATGTTTAGAGCGCTGCTGTGTTTAGGAGAGATTTTAAAGTGCATGTGATACATTCTGATGTTGTTCTTATCAGGACATAGTTGTACATCCTCAAGTTACAGCATGTGAAAAAACAAAAGTAAAAGCACACACTTTTAACAAAACAAATGCATTACCAGGTAAAACTATGTATCTAAATGCAGTGTAATATGAGTGAACTTTGGCTCTTGTTTAGAACAGTGGTTCTCAACCTGGGGGTCGCGGAAGGATTTCAGGGGTCCTCTAGTGATATGTGAAATTTAATATTCATGGTTTGACACTCTTTGAATGCAGTGATAGAGATAAACTCATATTTTTTTTACCTACAGACGAAGGTACCCAGGCTTTTGGCTTCAAAATAAAAACAAACATAAGACATTACCTCTTTGCAGGTCGCCTACATTTTGTGCTTGGGGGTCGCGATAGTAACAGTGATGAGATTACCTCTAGCATGTTTCCACTAGCTCTACTCGGCCTTACTCGGGTCAGTACTTGGCCTGGTTCTGTTTCCATTACTCTTTACAATGTAGTACTATGTAACTCCCCACAATAAACCACTATCCATTAAATCTCTGTGGTAGCCACTTTGGCCGGGCCAAGCAGGTACTAAAAAGTACCTGGTCTAGCGGAATATGGCTAGTGGAAACACTCTCAATCAAGGTCCAGTAGAGTAGGTCCATGCAGGGCTAGTGGAAGCACGCTCCATTCACCTTCCAGAATCTCAAATAAACTAATCTATACAAAAAATCTAACAATATAATACAAAAATTGACACTATACCATATCGAAAAACTATTGTACTATTGTAGAAAATAAACAAATAGATACTGGTCTAAGCTGTCATATGCACTTTGAAATTTTTTTGTACTAAAATAGACTTGCCAAATGTATTGAAAATCTGATACTAATTCAGAGCTAAATTAGAATCAAAACAAATGTTGAAAATCGAAACAGTGAAAAATAGTCTTTTGCGTAAGCCCATGATTCTGAGTGCTTACTAGAGCTCTGCAGGGCGGGTTCATAAAATAATCATCATAATCATTAAACCTAAATCATTTACTCTGAATCCATACCAACTAATAAAACAAATATTATCCCTTTGTATGTGCATCTTAATGTGAGAAGAAACACATTTAAGATTATTTCAGTTCAATAGAGTCAAGCGTTTTGTTTGAAATTGTCAGAAGACTGAAACAGATTGTGTATTACTATAAAGACATAGGATGTTTTTGTGTTTATTTACTTTCCTATATAAAAGTGTCAGCAGCTGCTAATGAATGAAGCTGGTTGTTAACTGACAGCTAATCAGCAAGTGTCATCCAATCAGCAGACTGACATATCTGGCCCCGCCCCGGTTCCCATGGGGAGCCCAGATAATAGACTTGTTTATGAAGCCTTTGTAGCTCTCTGACAAACAGGTCTGAAAGTGTTCCGTGCTGATCTGTGCTGCTCCAGTGCAAACGCAGCCTAATCACTCGTCACACTGCCGCTGTGCACTCAGGCGTGCTTCATGTATCTTGATAGTAAAAGCGATCCCTGTCTGAGTCGCAGGCTGTCAGTGCTGCGAGCTGTAGTACAAATATGAGGCGGCTCACCCTCTCCTCTGTCTCCACTTCTCCTGACAGACCACACAGGGCTTGTTCTGAGGCCCATTCTCGCTAATCTGATCAGGCAGGCAAATACGCCGGGAAAAGCGCTTTAATGATCCCCTAATTACCTCAAGTCAATACCAACTGTATTATTAGACTCGGGGAAAATATTCCATTAGGGTGCCCCCCGTGGGAGTCCCCCTGCGCGCGCTGATGTCACGCGCCGCGCGCCCCCTACGCTTGTAATTAATTTTATTTACACACGCAGGAATGCACAAGGTCGCACCTGCAGCCCGGAGCCGCCCGACTCGCCCGCCTAATCAGATCTGTCATAATTACCATTCTGCATGCTTCTGACACACGCCGGGAAATATTTCAATTTAACTACAGCCACTAGCAGAGGCAGATGCAGAGGAGAGCTAAGTGTCTGTGTGTGAGAAGTGTGAGGAGCAGAGCGCACAGGGAGACATTAGCCCCATCCAAGTGCTCTTCAGTCCTCCTGACAGCGCGAGTGCTCCTGACGCTCCACAACTGCCCAACATGGCTGCTCAGTCTGCTGCACACACACACATTTGAACAGTCATTATACATTTACACAATAAAGATCATTTAGGATGGTGTAGTGTACAGTGTGTGATGCTCGGTCAATAGAAACACCTGGACACACATCACAGCATTCTGTGAGCCAAAAAATAAAATAAAAAGCACTATGAAAAATTGCTAAATTATTGTTTTGTTTTGTTTTGTTTTTTTGCAGTACAGCGAGTGATGTCTTCATAGAAATGATTACATTCAACATACAAGGCACAATATACACAGAATATCAGCTACAGTCTACAAAAAAAAAGTTTCCCACTCCAACTCCAGCTACTGGCGGCAGAAAAACTTACACTGGGGAAAAAATCTAACCAATCTTACCTGATATGCTTAGAGGACTGTCAACATATTAAAATGTGTTACTAATCTATTGACTTGTATCAAAAAAATACTTAGTTGAACAAGCTTTGTCAGTTAAAACAGAATATTGAATAAAAAAAAGGTTGAAAATGCCAGTCTATTGTAGAAAGAAATTGTCCTAAAGCAGAACTAAGCAATTGTAGTAGTTTTTAGTAGTAGTGGTAGTGCTCCCCCTACAGCTCATGTAAATTTAGGCTTCAAGATACTAAAACAAGTTTAAGACTGGGGCTTAGGTTAGGTTAAGATTTAATAATAATAATACTAATAATAATAATAATGGAATGGTTTTATACAGCACTTTTAAGACACCCAAAGAAACTTCACATTCTGCATTATTCATTCATCCCACACTGGGTAGTGGTAAGCCACTATTGTAGCCACAGCTGCCCTGGGGCAGACTGACAGAAGCAAGGTTGCTTTTTTGCGCCATCAGCCCCTCCGACCAACACCAACCATTCACACTCACACCAGATCCAGACTGGGCAATGTAGATGAAGTGTCTTGCCCAAGGAAACAACAACGAGTTTCTCCTCTGTTTGTCCCACTGAGGCACCTGAGGTTCCTCCGTGGTCTCCCATCCGAGTACTGCCCAGGCCCAACCCTGTTTAGCTTCTGAAATCTGACGAGATCAGGTTTTGAAGAGCAGGTATGGCCACATTTCTTTAGGTTTACTCGTTAAACCTAAAGAAAATGGCTTCAACCAAAATGTGTTGTTTTTGCGTTTTGGCTTTTCATATCATATTTACAGAAAATGGCGTGTCTATCTCCGTTTTCGTTCGAGACTGAGCTGTGTTATCTTATTGTTACTTTGCCACAGAATATGAAAAGTCATTTCACACATTTTTTGTGACTAAACCCATTCACCTTTTGTACTACAACAAAAAATGCATTTAACCAATATTAATTTTAATTGTAGTAACATCTGTAGTGAAAATTACCGGATAGAATATTATCAGACAAATCCCAAATGTTGGGAAATTAATCCAAAAGTGCAGAAACATTACATTTAAATCCTTTGTTGACAGTTTGCAGCATCTGTTATGTCTTTTTGGGTAGCGTTGCTGTAAATGCTGTATGGATTGGTACATTTTTAATATCTTGAAAACAATATTCATTTTATTGATTCTGTATATTTCCCACCTCTAGTCGTAACAAAACACCAGTATGTGAGGACAAGACAGTGGACTGTGTTGTGAACATGGCTTGCACCCAACAGCAGCAGCAGCAGCAGAAACAGAAACACTGGATAAACCTGTCTCCACTGGCTGCACACACATTCTCTCTCCACTGCGGCACACTGGACACCCATCTGCCCAGGACGCCCAGCCTGGAAAGAGGCCTGATGCTCAGACATATGTGAATATGCCGCAACAATAAGCAATAATTGAGTGCACAAGTCGGCAAACAAAACACGGAGCAAAAAGAGAGGAAAGGGGGTCAGCTGCCTTAAATGAACCACAGTTAACCACTAGGACCTAAAAATAAATCATGTTTAATCGAGCTTGGAAAATAACGCTAAATTTTAGATATGAAATATGGCATAAAAAATGTATATCACAGTTTTCTTAAGGCCGATTTGTGAATTTCTGTGAATGGCTGAACCCAAGCTATCAAAGGCTGACTTGTGTTGCCAGATTTTCAGAGAGAAACAAACTTTGCGACCAAGACTTTGAAAAAAATCCCAAGAACAGTCACTTCAACCCTTCAATAAAAAGTTATTAATACGACCTGTTGTGTTTTTCAAACTATTTAGTAAGAAACTAGAATTGTAGATCAGTAATTTACTTTTTGTTCATAGTAAAATCTAAATTTATCTAAAACGGCTTGAAAATAGAACAGCTCTATTGACTTCCTGTTCAAAACTGCAGAACTGATAAGCCCCGCCTCTCTTTATACATAATAGGACCCCTTTAAAATCAAAAAATTGTGTATCTCTGTTTTGTATTTCTAACATCAATAAAGACTTTTAGACATGAAATTACTCTGAGATTTGCCAAATGGATCTAGTGCAGTGCTATTCAACTAGATTTTCCAGAGGGCCAGATCTTACCGAGGACCATGGCTTCTGGGCCGGGTAGTAACACAATACGTGAGCACTTTTGGCACGAGATTGCACCAAACATTCACAGGAATTGTTTCTAGAGCAGTGGTTCCCAACCTTTATTGTCTTGAGGACCCCCTGATCATGATCTCACACACGGAGTACCCCCTATGTCATATGTTTAGACGTACATTATTTTTACTCATGTATTTTCATTTATAACCATTGCATTTTGTTGTTTTTATAAATCCAATGTCAAACAATTGTCTCTTAACTTGTAAAATATGTTGCAATTCTTCCTTTCTTTTAAATCTGAAGTTATCCTAAGTACCCCCTAGCAAATGGTCGCGTACCCCTGGTTGGGAAACACTGTTCTAGAGTGAGAGTAACTCATGCTACAGTCAATGTTTATTGTTCTACAAAATGTCAGCGTTAGGCCACTTGACAGCATTAAACAAGAGTTGAACTGGGAATAAACAAGGTCTAAAGCTGAATTAAATCAGGACGAATAGCACTGAAAGGCCAATTAAATAAGATATTGTTTATTTTGGTGTTTTACAGTAACTGCAAATGAGATTTGCAATAAAGAGCGAAGTGAATTGTTTTGCTAAAAATATAAAAAAAAGAATTTTATCACTGGAATCTTATCAATAAATGCAACTGGAACTGACAGAAGGACATGTGGCAAATAATGCACTGCTTTATTGAAAGTAAGTTTCAGATTCCCAATTTGGCACCTGGGCCTTAAGTTGAATAGGTCTGATGTAGTTTGGTTGGTTTAATGCTGAGATTCTCCAGGTTCAGATTTGATTATTGCTAGCAGTAAAAAATAGACTACAGCAATAGTCATTATCCTCATAGAAACAACTCTAGTTCTCTGAATATTTGGCAAAAGCAGTGACTTAATGTGCAACTACAACCGGTTCAGAAGTCACGATCCTCGATAAAATCTGTCTCTCTGAAGATTTAGGTTGAATTGCACTAAGCCTGACTATTTTGTTGACGTTTTATCATGTCTATTTTTCCACATGGTGTTCCACAAGGCTGCAAACTAGCCCCTTACTTGTTTCACAGCTTCTCCCATTTGAAAGACTGTTGCCATTGTATTTTGTGTCCTAAAGCCTGTTTATACATCTTAAGATCAGATCAAATATTTGAGTTTTCAAGCTGTACTTATTAACTCGAGTAAAAAATGGCTTGCAAAGAGCTCAACTCCCGGCTAATAACCGCATGTGAAGATTTAAAAAGCCTATTTTAAACTTTTATGCATATTTTTGCTTTTATTTTTCCATTAGCCTGGCATCGATTTGGATTTTTCCATAAATATTTGTACACAGATAAATTATTCAAATCCATGGCAGACTGAGTTGGACATCTTTTGGAGATGACAGCTAGGCCCAAAGGAACGGCGGATTTGCGAGCAGAAGAGAATGATGAAATTCTGGTGTGTACATTAAGCCATTTTTCCCTTTGAGGCGAGCTCTCGAAGATTAAAACTGAGTCATCTAAATCATTTGAAAATCACATTTTTCATGATTATTACTGAAGCAGGTTGGTCGAGCCGCTCCGGATCGCGCGCGCCAGATTGTCTTTCTATTGCAAAAAAGATCGGCGCTTTAGCGGGAAAATTTGCCAGGCGGAATCATACATGCCAAACAATTAATCTCTATTGGAGCAGCCACACAGAGCAGCTTTCGCCAAAGCAGAGCACATTTTCTGAAGAGGGGTCGCGACCTCTGCAGATACAATAAGCAAGTCGACAACAATAACAGACTGCCGGCTCACACTGTGGAGTCTGAGCGTGAAAACAGGCCCGCAGTCTCACAAAAGCACTGGGCCAGATCCACAAAAGGAATATCTTGATATAGTGACTAAAAAAAAAGAGAATTGTTGCTATTTACATTTTCAGCTGTAAATTTGGTTTTATATTTTAGGTTGTGTGGTTTACAGGAAACACATTCACAGCAAAAACTTTACTCTTTACTTACAATGGCATTAAACTAAAAAGGTCAAACAATTCACTTCCGGCCAGCCTGTAAAGCACAATTTATCTTCTTTGTGCTTCTCTTCAGATGTGACAAGATAAAAAATAATCTTATTTGGAATGTTGGAACAAATAATTGACATTAATAGAACAGTTATAAATTAGAATCTAATAAGGTCACTGCCTTTGTCACAAGATCTTTTTGTATGTTTGCACAGTCAAGATGACATTTATGATGATCCAAGTTACAGTTTGTTGAGAGTTGAGAGTATTCTACTTTAAGATTAGGTTATGTATTGTTTAAATCATAAATGTTTAGATAAATCCTGTTTTTAGGCCATGTACATCCACATAGCTCAAAAAGCTGTGTTTACCTTTGTGATGTCATTAAGTGGTAGTTTTATAAAGTTACAACAATCAGCACAGTGTCTCTCTTCACGTACACTCCTTGTTCAAAACTTTCCACTGCCTCTAGAAAATGTTAGAGTTTCATGTCTGCTCTAGTCTTTTTGTAGCTTCTGTAGCACACTTATATATTGACCCTATTTTGTCCCGCCCACTTGTCTTGGAAATGCACTTCCTGTTTAGCTCTGTTAAGGTAGCTAACGTGTTTGTTTGTCTGTCCTGTGGTGCAATTTTAATTAAATATAATGACAGTTAAAATAAACCCATTGACTGAAATCTACAGGCTAAATGCAGCTAAACAGGAAGTGCACGTCCTAGAAAATGTTTTTGTTAATCAACACGGAGATGCACGTGCACCGCGCCTCCGGAAAGAGCTGCAACACATAGACACAAACAGTGGAAACAAGTTAAAAAGTACCGTTGTCAGCTAACTACAAGAGTTTATCACAGTACGAAACCGAAAATGTAAGTTGCTAAATCAACATTTGTGAATGAAATTTGATCCTACGACCCTTAAAAGTTACATTCAGGTAAGTGAGAAAAACTGCGACAAAAACAGTCTCAAGCTTCAGGAGACAGACGTCTGTCAGACCGGTTCATACCTCATGGAAACAACTGCTCTCATTCCGTTTCGTTGTTTTATTCGAAGAAGTTTCCCAAGTTAAGCGGATGGAGAGCAGCTCTTTCTGCATAACGCATGTGCAGTAGAGCGTAAAGTCGACCGAAAACCCCTCTATAAAAGTAAAGTTTTTCAGGTCCTTGTTGTCATCTTGCAGTGTGTCACCGCCGTCAGAAAGGCAATGTGCGAATAAAATGGTTATATGAGAAAGAATAAAAATGATCAGAATTTAAAGCAGAAAAAACCCACCCAATTGTAATCAAGATAAATCCGAATACATTTTGATTAGGAATTAAGTGTTTACATGGTCTTTTTAAAGCGGAATACGTTTTTATTCAGAATTAAATTATCTTTATTCGGAATTCCGAATAAACAACAGCAAGTAAATTGTCTTTAAGTTTAATTAAAGACAGACAGGATACCAGCTGAGACAGACACCTGATACTGCAACATTTTATGGATTGGCACCGATATTTGATCCCAATATCAGATTTGTGCATCGAAGCAGAGCACTGCAGTGTTATCACAAACGAGATGTCATCAAAGCGCGGCACATGGTGTAATAACATACTGCCAAACCATATATTGTCCCAGCCCTAATAGAGATACTTTAGTCTTGAGAGCTTTTGCAAAGAAAATGACTGTAATTGACCGAGAACGTCCGCTACTGTTCCAAACCTCCCTCTGGACTACAAACGCACACAACAAAAACAGGCTAAGTAACATTTTTTGGCCCCGGTCCCTGGTGCCTCTACATTGGACACTATAATCTCCAAACACGTCCACATATGTGCTTTGTGCCGACTCCTCCGCTGGCTGTTGTTTACCTCGTCTCCTGTGTGGCGCTCCGGCAGATGGAGAATGCACAGAGGACACAAACACTGCAGATGAAGTGAGATAAACACACAACAGCAGCCGCACCTACATCACTCCGATTCCATCAATTATAAGAGCTTGATTGAGATTTAATTCAGAGCTGGGCTTTAATTGCTAATATCAAAGCATAATTAAGATGATAAATCATGAGTGATCTTATTGAATTATGGATTGAAATAGCAGAGAACCTGTAAATTGTCTGTGTCAGCTAAATAAGTGTTGTTAATTGGCCTAGAAGTTTGCTTTAGGTTTTAATGAAAATGAACAAATTGGTCTGCCGTAAAGAGCTTTAAAATGCCTGTATATGGTTGTTGTTTTGATCCTCTGCTACTTAATCATCAGTGGAGAAAACAGTGTGGGCTTAGTTACATCAAATACACGTACAATTACTCTACAACGGCCATTGGAACATACTTATTATAGGCTGCGTTGATGAAAAAGGTAGTCTTTCAAAACGTTTTCATTCTTATGATTTCTGTTGTTGACTAGATCGCAAACAAGTGTATTCAGACAATATTAATCTTAGCTGCAATCCATTCATAATAAAAGCACTAGACTTGAAACATTTGAACTGAAGCTAAACCATGTATACAGTGTTTAAACTAGTCTCCGAAGAAAGCATACAACGAAATGTCAATACACATGTACAATAAACACGTTTTCATGCCTTTTTACATAAAGCCAAAATGTAAACTAACATTTTCTTGGGGTTAGCGGGTAAACCCTTAACCTACTCCAACATATTGACCTAAAAAAGGCATGAAATTGTGCTTCTTACACATTTTTGACATTTCGTTGTATATCTACGTTTTCTTTCTTGGTTTAAGCAGCATTGCCTACATTTCCCTCTACTCTCAGCCGCTTCTTTCACCTCCACTTGTGTTTTTCCAGCAGCCAGCTCTGTGTAAAATGTGTTTGTGGGTGGAGTTTGGGGGTTTTGCAGCACTTGAGAATCAGTTTTCTGTTGATAACAGTGTTGATACCAATATAGGAACTCAAAAGTTGTTAAAATATGGTTCATATAGTGTTGTGTGGTTATATTTGAACAATATTCAGTCAGTCCAATATAAACGGCTCAAAACTTGAATTGAATTGCTCTACAGAAAGTCCAAACCAGCACTAGACCAGGACTATCAAGTCTAAACCAAGAGTACCCAGCATTAGGTCTGGTCTAAAGCTGAATTACACCAAATCTAAAAACGGACCAAACCAGGTTTAAGAAACACTCAGAATAAAGTCAGGAATAGTCACTAAATCCTGCAGTAATGCAGTAGCTGAAGCGTGGTAAGTGGTGCAGCCTTGTTTTGTGGTCACACAGAGGATCCAGGTCTAATCCCCGAGGCAAAAGGGACAAATTGATGGACATCTGTTGGTTTATTTTATTTATTTATTTAGTGTTGACCTGGGTCAGCCTGATGGGCCTGATAAGAGTAAATGTGATTATAGAGGAGGTGTTTGTGCGCGCTGGCCCTGTGACTGTCTGAGCGCGCGGACAGGCAGGCTTCCTCTGAGCTGCTCTGGGCTGGAGGTGAATGCAGGCTCTGTGTCTCATTGGCAACTTGTGACGTACAAGTCACTCAATGTCTATCAAGTCAACTGTTGTGCTCACAAATGTTTCTATCTCTACACCCAGCTGTTTTATACAACGTAGGAATAAGATGAATCAGTTAACTAGCCTTCTCCAGGTGTGTGGAGAATTCCTGCCCCAAGTGGAGGAGTTCAAGGTTCTCTTAGTCCTTGTCCACACATGTCCAAGCTCAGGTGTTTCAGAACAAATATTTTACCTAAACTACACATCGTCCATATGAAGCAGGAGTTTCAAGACACTGAAAACAAATCTTTCTGAAACCAGGTCCCAGAGTGAAAAGATTTCAAAACTCCGGTTTAGCGTCTCTGCAGTTACGCTGATGACATCCCTGCCCAAAATTTATGTCTCATCTGCAGAATGTACCAACCTTTATATGATCACAGCCAAAATCTGCGTCTCCATAAACGACAGAAGACAGAGAAAAATTAAATAGATCCACTACAATCTCCATTAAATCCGTCTTGAAGTTTTGTCAAAATATTCCAAAGAATCTGAAGCATGAATCCACTCTCTGTGTCTCTTCTGTAGGTTTTAGATGCATGTTGTTCATTCAGAATGTTTGCAACTTTTCTGCACACGCTCAGTGTCAAGTCTTCCAACTTACAGCGCCACACTCTGGTCAGTTACAGGCATTATGCCGGCTTCAGACTGGTTTACTGACTCGTGTGGACGCTCATAAATACTACGACATCTCCATCTTTATGCAATTCATTTTTTTAATTATTATTGTTTTGTCTTTGTGTGGACAAGGCCTTAGACTTGAGACTTTAGAAATGAGTGAATTTATTATAAATTAAATAGAGCCAAATGATTATTTAGGTTTAGTCAATGGCAGACTTCTTATGTAGTTAAAGGATTGGTTCTTCAGACACGTTTGAATGCTAAAGTGACCGTAGAAATTAGCAGTTAGTGACTTTTTAAATAGATATAGTCGCTCTGTCGATATTTCTTGACTCCTTTTTTGCAGATGTTGGAGGAATACACAGCCTGTTCTCTGTTCTCTCATTTGCAGTTCTGACGTCTCTCATTCTCACTCATCAATTCAACTATTGTCCTCCCAAATATTTCTATCCGCACGCCCGGCTGCTATTTATACAGCCGCGTACAATGGTGCGCTGAAGAGTTTATTAGCTGTTTAATTTGGCACCTTCTGACCCGGATCCACGCGACGGTCAGGCTCCGAACAGTGTGTGCGCCGAGACAAAAGGCCCGCCGAGGCTTGATTGCTAATCGCTTGTTTAAAGTGAATGAAAAATGAAACGACAGTGACCCGGAGGGGGGCAGATTACACAGTAATACTGTCACAGGTGTGTGCCGACACTTAGCTAATCCTGCTTCTTACAGCTGCATCTGTGACACCAGAGAAATGTGGGTTTGTCTGTTTAATGGTACGGACCTGTAGACTGGATTCACTTTGGTTTGTGAAGATGGTTGTTATTATCTCAAAGAAGCCTCGCACCGATAATCACCATCTGCCTGCTGTTATCCGGAGACATACACCAATGTCCCGGCCCGGTCAACCTTCCGACTCAAGATCAACGTGGACCTAACATCACATCGCTTAACAACATCAAGAGCGTCACTGGTAACTTACAGGCTGCCTTTTGTATATCTGGCAAAGGACTACAGATGGAAACTAGCTCTCTGGCTAACTCTGGCATATTATACAGATGTTCGGTTGGTCAATATACGCTGTCCTTGTCATAAATAAATAAAATTAATTTTAGTCTGAAAAGATCTAGGCTCTAATGTCTTCTATAAAAGCTTAAAACACAATTGAAACAAGAAAAAGTTTGAGTTTGTGTTAGACATGTAAAATTATGTTAACAGTGACAGTAAAGCAGATAAATAACAGAAATACTGTATTCTACATTCCTCACTGACAAAATGATTGTTGAAAACTATGTACATGTTTTTGTGGTTATGAAATCATAAATAGAACATTTGGAATGGAAACTTTGCAGCTTGTGCGTGCAGGCAAGTGGCTAATAAAGCAAATATTTTTGGATTTGAGGAGAAGCTGAAGCTGTGCAACTGCTGATCATGTTGAGATCATGAGCCGTGTGTATCACGTCAAAGAAGTTCTGTAACATGAGATGCCAAAGTAAAGGTAGAAAACTATGATTAACAACAATAGCTGCTTTTGAAACCTGATCCAGTAGGATCTCAGAAACTAAACAACTAGAACTAGGTTCTACTGCGGGATGGCAAGTTGTTGTTGTTGTGTCCTTGGGCAAGACACTCAGTATCTGTTTCACTGGGTGAGTGAATCCTTGAGTTCTTTGAAAGGTGGAAAAGTGTTTTATAAATAGAGATCAGAGATTTTGTTCAAAAAGAAAAATAAAGAGAAACATGTCCATTGACTTTCTGTTAAAAACTACAAAATTGACAAGCCTCGCCTCAATGAAAATGTTACTCCGAGTAGATTCAAAATTCCAATTTTTTATTGTTATAAAGTGACTACTACTAGTTTGAATTTGAAGTGCTCATTAGTAAATCCAGACAAGTGGGCGGGGATTGGTGGTAGATGAAACATAGAATTTCTGAGTCACTGGAGCTGCAGCTGTAACAATACAAGAGTCAAACATGCAGGAATCAATCCAAACACAGTTGTGGGTAAACTCAAGAGAGACACAGCTATGACATGGTTAAGAACTCTGAGAAGTGTATTTTACATAATAGGTCCTCTTTAATTGGCTGCATTCAGTTGATGTGATAATATAATAAGACACTTTGTTCCTATTGTACTGCATGTGAAAATCCAGCATTTCTGTAAATGTTAATCCTTTTCAATGTTTAAAGTGTTGTGATGCTGACTTTCCCTGCAGTCACAAGTAGACCTGTGCTGTTTGTTCATGAAGGGCCCTTAATGATGCACACTTCAGAGGTCTGAAGAGCCCTACACCTGTTTGTCCATACAGTCGGACACTTAAACACAAGGGCACAAAGTTCCATGGTGCTTGTGTGCTGCAGTGAAGAGCTTAAAATGTCATTAAACAAAACCAAAAACCAGTAGTCAGAGCAACGCTGAACCTAAAATATTAAGTACTTACAACAACTAATACTGCACTGTGAGACAAGGAGCTGGCAAACGCACGCT
Source organism: Mugilogobius chulae (assembly GCA_038363315.1). Taxonomy (NCBI): domain Eukaryota; kingdom Metazoa; phylum Chordata; class Actinopteri; order Gobiiformes; family Gobiidae; genus Mugilogobius; species Mugilogobius chulae. Next base: position 9,503,794 of record CM076413.1, on the reverse strand, counting down.
CTGAACTGCACTCCGAGCCAATCACTGACCAGCTTTTCAAAGTTTTGACTCTCTCAACTTGTTAAGCTCAAGTTCCGTTATTATGTGGTGAAAGTGCTTATGACAGGTTAAGCTGCTCATGTCATCAAAATGTTTTAGATTTTTATTAAACATTTTACACAATTTATTCCACTTTAACCGCTTTTTAGGATTAAATATTTGCTTCCTGTTTATAAATGATGACATCACATGTAGCAACCATGTCATAAAATTCCTACTTGATACAAAACAGTCATTTTGTTCGATTTATGTTTGCTCCTGTTTGACTAAAGTCGTGCCGCAAAGTTACTTCTAAAGATTGATCTTATTGTCATATCAAGAACTACTGTGAACAGCTATTATAGACAAACTTCTGTCTTTAAACGCACTGCCTGTACTCGATTTTTACCATCTTTAAAGCTAACAAAGTCATAAATACAGCTGGCATCTGAGAGAACGCCCACTAACAGACATCTGTGAGGGAAACCAGTTCATTCATACAAAGAGAAAACAACAGCTTTATCATCCACTACTCACAAACTACAACAACAAATGCGGATTTAATGAGATTTATTGGGCCAAATACAGATCCAAAGACTTGAAGATGAATAGAGTGATTCAACAGCTCAAGTTTGTAAATATTGTATCACCAGCTAAAATCTGAATGGTTCCAATTCACCTTTGATTCTGGCAATCGTACAGGAAGTGCGCTGTAAAGAACTAGCTAAATGTCTTCTCTATCTATAAACAAAAATGTATTTGTTCTCTGCAATCCCACTTATCAACTTTACGAAAGTGCAATTTAGTGAGGAGATTCATGTCTGTTGAGCCAATGATAAAGTTATGTGTTATTTGTTATTTGTGAGTTTCTATTTACAGAGTGTTAGGGTTAGTCCCTTGCCTGACCAGTCCCTACACACTTTGACAGACACTTTACAAACCGTGAGGGTCTGGGAGCGGAGCGCTGAGGTTCAATTTCGTAGGCGGCCTTTCCGAGCGCTGAGTCAACCAATCACAGAAAACCCCGAAATTCCACCAAAACAGCGACACGATGTTTTCGTAAACATGTAGAGCGAGGATTTTTTCAGTCTGAAGCCTCTCAACATGGTTTGCTGCTCAGGCTTTAAGAAGTTGATACATTCATTGTTCAAAACCAAAGCACGAGCCGAATCAGCTACGTTCGCCTTCTCGAATGTTTTGAAATGGGGCTTGCAAGCAACTTCCGACTTTTTTGTGTCACGTATCAGAATCTCCGTGCTTGATTGTATCGTCTTAACTTTGGGAGACGACTTTATTGGCTAACCGCCAGGTCCCAGACCCTTCTGCATTCAAACAGAATGTAACAGAATGTAGGAGGGGCTGGCTGGTCAGGCAAGTTAGTTCCAAGTCTAAGAGAGGCAAGTCCAAGTCAAGTCCCAAGTCAAAAGAGAAAAGACAGAGTCAAGCCCCAAATCAAAGAGAAACAAAACCTAGTCAAGTCCCAAATCTAAGAGAGGCAAGTCAAGTCCAGAGTCAAAGAGAGGAAAGTCCAAGTCCCAAGTCAAAGAGAGACATATCCAAATCAAGCCCCAAGTTGAAGAGAGACAAGTCAGATTCAAGTCCCAAGTTAAAGAGAAACAAGATCTAGTCAAGTCCCAGGTCTAAGAGAAGCAAGTTCGAGTCAAGTCTCAATCTCAAGTCTCAGTCGTAGACAGGCAAGTCAAGTGCCAAGTCAAAGAGAAACAAGACCTAATCAAGTCCCAAGCCTGAAAGAGGCAAGTCAAAGTGGAATCCCAAGTCAGTGACAAGCCAAAGGGCTCTGCTTTAAGTTTCAATTCTTTAGCCTTCATAACAAATGACCAAATATATTTTTACATTTCTACAATTGCATTTATTTTTAAATGAATTATCTCATTTAAAATACATTTCTGGTTACAAAAAAGACAAGTGAGAAGGGACCTGTTGCAGTTGGTTCATGTAAATATATAAGTCAAGTCTAGTGTCAAGTCTGTCCAGTTTATCAAGCCAAGTCTCAAGTCATCAAAAGTAGTGACTTAATTCTGACTCTAGTACACACTTTTGTAATTAGGTAAAGATATATTTTACTAACTAAAGTATTGCATATTGTAGTTCTCTATGTAATAATCTATGGTACGTAAACTCACCCTTAACTTGCTTAAAATGTGCAACTGGACACAAATCCAATCACAGTTGGAAATTCTTTGTCTGAAAATTCAAAACTACACATTTTTTTTCCCCCAAAGTGATTTCAGCCGGTAATAACAACAAAATGCCAGATTGACAATAGATTTCATCAATCAACTTTTTGTTTGTCGCCACAACTCTTAATTTCCAAACCGCCGCGCCAGCTCCACCGTTTCAAAGTTTAGCCTGAGCAATTTAAAATGATGGAAACGCTATTATTTGCTAATTCGACTGCTGAAGCTACAAACGCCCGCGCAATCAGACGAACTCGGCTCTCCAAAACGTATACAGAGCAGCTAGTTAACGGCTGCTAACCACACAAACCTTGCACTCGGTCATTTCTGCTTCTGCCCGTGCCAAAATTCAACTGCGAAACTGTATACGAACAAAGAGAAAAAGAGAGAGAAGAAAAAAAAACAGGATCAGACGCCAACGTTTGCCTAATAACTCCTGACTTTTCTTCATCAAATGGACTGTCTGGCAGCGGGCGCAGGGTTCACGCCGCGCCCGCCTGTGCGCTTTGGCTCCCGCTCGGGGGTCTAATCCTGCCGGTTTTGGGGAGTGTTTGCCTTGGATTAGCGCGCTCTGCTCTTGGTCGGGCTCCGGTACTATTTCCCTGGCTTCTCTTCTTCTTCTTCCCTTTTTTTTTTTTTCCCGAATCAGCTGAAACACGCAGACAGTCCCCCGAACGCCAGCGCGGTCCAAATCCCTCGGCGTGCAAATTAAAAACGCAACAATAAACGTGGCAGAGGAACAAGGTGGGCAGGCTCTCCGGACCCCCCCTCCTCTCGTTCCTGCTGGTTTTGATGGGGCTTTGGGGAGGTGTGTGAGCGGGAGGGGACCACCAAACTGCTGAGTTATCTCCTCTGTGCAGTGTCCTCCTCTGTATGTGTGTGTAATCCCGAGCACATGGAAGGTGCTGCCCCTCGCTGGCCGGGGGATTACTGCGCCGCCCTGACACGGTGCCAGGACACACCGGGGCGGCATCACACACACACACAACATTGTATTGTATTGTAAAGCCAATGTAGCAGCGTTTATGGTTAGTGGACTTAGGGAAATGCTTAAGTAAAACGAATGGATTGATGATATATTTTTTGTTTTTGTCTGTTTTTTTGGGCACAATTCACTAGTGGTAACATCTTGATAAGGAATTGTAAGAGCAATCAATTTCACATTGTTTCTAGACTTTTTATACTTGTATTTATTTACACAGGACCAAATCTAAAAACTGTGTCAAAACGTCAGAGGGTTCTCATAAATGTTCTTTCGTGATGTCAGACCATGCTTGCCTGGAAAATCCAGACTTTATATAAAATATATTGTCTGGCCACTGTGTCACTTTTTGAATTTCAGTGGGTATGATTGACAGATTAATTAGCCAATCAGGAACATGCAACGCCTCTCATATGAAAACCAACATGGTTGCTTACATTTAAAAAAATACCACGTGGAAATTAAAAACGTGGCAGATTTCTGCAGAATCAATGAGCGAAGCAAAAAAACGATTTTAACGTGAGATGAGTGAAGTTAGATTTTGGTCTAAATGAGAAACAACCAATCAGCTTCTTTGCGTCACACAGGCAAACACCATGCAGCTTTTTAACCTAACATTTTAGTTAAAAAAAAAGTGGTTCCTTAAGTTGGGCTCAGCCTCCCTCGAGAGGTCGCGAAGCAAAATCTTAGGGCCGCAAGATAATTTCAAGATGCATTTTTACAATGGAGCTGAACAGTGGAAGCTCATCCCAGTCAACATTGTTGTTTAAAGAGTTTAAAGACATATCATGAGCTAACCAGCTATGTGGTAACTTAAAAAGTACATCTATAGCTTAAAATCCGGCAAAATGTCTTAATATCTTTGTAGTTTATAAAGCTGCAGAAATTGATTTTAGACAAAATTCCAGGTCTTATATGACTCACACAGAGAGGATTAGCCCTGAAAACGTTATTTTTTTTCCTAAAACCCTCAGGAGTTTTAACATAGGAGCTCATGCTTGTTGAACCAAGAAGTTGGCGGTCACTGTTGAGCTCCATTAGCTCTCCTAATCTATTTCTTAATTGGAAATAGTAAGCATCAGACAATTTTGATCAAATAAAACAATAACCTACTAAAATGAATAAAGTTAACTTTAGGGTTATTTCATTTTATTGTGCTGTCACGATAAATCCTGATACAGATACATCGAGCACAGGATGTGTCGATATCAGGTACATCGTGACAAACTTGTTGGCAATACGTGAATCGATACTTATTTAAACTCATAATACATTTTACACTTCTGAACCTAGACTGCAGCGTTAAGGCTGAAACCACTGAACTGAACTACTGAACCACTGAACTTAAAACAATTTGATGCATTACTTTAACATTCTTTTTCTATGTAACCCATTCTCCAAATTTACAAACTGTTAACTGGGTTAAAGAAAACCCTCAATATATCCAGAATCTATTAGAGTTGAAAGTACAGACATATGCTGCTTTTCCTCTGATGTGCTGTGGTTGTTGCTCTGTGGATGGACACGTTACACATCGCCGTTTGAACTGCTGCTTTGTCTGCAAATCAACTTCATGACAGATAAACAAAGAACTTTATTCATGTATTCAACAGTTGGAGACCTTTCCTTCTGTAAGCCCTGTGACTGTGCGAGAATAGCTGATGAACACTTGACTCTCCACTTCACCTTTGCCTAGTGTTTAATTACGACTAGTGCTTTTGACCCACAGTCCTGTCCTGCTTTGCCTGTACATTAAACAACATTATTGCTTGTGTTTCCAGGGCTGGCTGTGTGAGCTGCTGCGCTGGAAGGAGGACCCCACCCCGAGAACCGAACCCTGTGGGAAAACATCTCCACCATCCGCCGCTTCCTCAACCTGCCCCAGGGCGAGCGTGACGCCATCTACGAGCAGGAGAGCAGTGCCATGCAACAGCAGCATCACGGAGAGAGACCACACACCTGCTGCACCTGACGCAAGAGCAGATCCAGGTACGAGCTCACTGTGGACGGCACTGAGACAAGTTTATCCATTGATCACAACTAATGAAGTAATTGAATATTTGTTGACTGTGCTGTGAATAGGTTTCAAAACATGCCATGAGCTAAGAAAATAAGTTTCATAACTCAATTTTAACAGTAATAGTTTAGAAAGAGTGTAAATGTGTGTGCCTTTTGCAGGAAACACTTTTTACACATTTTATGTGTAAAGACACACCTCCAGGGCATCCACCACCAGCATTACTTAAGCCTTGTTTAGGTCAAATTGTGTTGAAAAAAAAAATGTAAGCAACAACTCCTTGACAAGGTCCTTTCTGAGTGGAGTTTTTGTGATTTCCTCTTGAAGAGATTTCAACTGATGATCTATTCTGTTGAAAACATATCTAAAAGAACAGCATTTTTATGAAAACAAGCAGGAGGAGCCGCTCCAGTAACAACTAACAAATTTTGTAGAAATGCTGCCTAAAGTAAGAATTCAGATTTTATATGTGGTTTAGTACAACAAAGACATCCATATTAAAATAATATAGTTTTAGCCAAGTCTTTTTTTGGCTAAAAAGTTGCACATTGTTGTACTGTATGTTCTCATTGAATGGATGCCCAGACTACATGACATGTCATTGTGTCACAACGACCTTTTTTCTATTCGTGTCTATTTCACACACATTTCTTAGCGTCGTATAAAGGAATTATTTCTTTCTCAACATGAGGGATGCGCCCACGGCCTGACAGCAGAAAGAGCAACTGCTGTTTATCACTAACTGTAGCAGCAACACTCACCAGCGATGTTGTGTCAGCTAACTACAAGAGTTTATCACTTTGTGAAAACAAAAGTTATGCTGCTAAATCAACATTTGTGAATGAAATTCAACTCTACAAATCATACACGTTACATTTAGGTGAGTGAAAAAACGCTGAGAAAAACACAGTCTGAAGCTTTAGGAGCCAGACGTCTGTCAGACTGGGTCAGATCTGATCCAAACACCTCGCTCCTGTTTTGTTGTTTTTATCAAAGAAGTTTCCCCAGCTAACTAGACGGACATTGCTCTTTCTGCATTTGACTTGAGCATTACAGCAGAAAATGACGTTGACTGATAATTCCTCTATAGCCACATGTTTTGATTAATGGTTATTTACAAATAACCATTACAAAAATGGGTCAGATTAAATGTGAGTTTGGAGTTTGTAAGGTCTAAGATCTTAATAATAACACAAATACAATCGCAAATAACAGAAATTAGATTCATACAACACGTGTTCAAAATTGTGTTGCATAGACGTGTATTTGTGGGACCAGGCTCCAAACTTAATACAAAACAATGACTCTTTGCACTTGAAGTATTATTTCAAGTGCAAATTTTGAAATTTCCCTGGCTAAATAAAACCAGATTCCACAAAACTTGACTTCTCTGTGAATGAACATAAACAAAATGGCTCCTCTGCTTTCTGCAAACAACCAACAGCGGATCAATGCATTAGAGGATTTTTCATCAGTGAGAAAGTTTAAGCTCTTGTTTATCCGTGCATCGAGAAAAATATATAAAAGACCAAATTGAATAAACGTTCCTAATGAAGAGAAGTGCTGATAATTACACTTATAGATTCTGTTTTGCTGCTTTTACATCCTCGGTGTAGAATTAACCCTGCGCACATTGTTCCCATAATAACTCCCATTAAATAAAACACAGCTGCCTTTGAACAACTACTGTATGGAGCTAATATCCGGGCGTTTGCGCAGCAGCGAGCGCGCACAACTCCCAACAAACACAATTTCTTTTATTTCATCTTCATTTCCAGCCAATTATCCTTAAAGCCGACTGCTGTTTGTTACTAGCTCGCTTAATTACAGACGCGCGAGCACTTAAAAGTTACACTCGCCGCCGCGGCCGCGCACACACATCTGAACTTCTCCTCACAGAACGCGACAGCTGCTACATGAATGAGCGCGCACACCGGACCGACTTGTTCATCAGGCACAATAATACTTCTATTAAAAGTGCGGGCCACAGCTGAGCGCGATTACTGATGTGGTTAGAGGCAGCGCTACACGGACGCGGCTGCACAAAGGCGCCCATTTAGCTAGCATAAATAAGCTAATGAGATTTGAGCTACAGTGAGGAGTGCCTGTGGAATGAGGGAGTTTTGGACACACTTGTAAATGGATAAAGGGATAATATTAGGGTTTTAATGATGAAGGTTAGCGCTAACTCACTTATGAGAGATGTCAAGGTGTGTGAAACGTGATGGGAGTTTGGGTTTGGGTTGGAGACAAAGACATGATAAAGTACAACAGTATAGTTAAAATCTTTGTATATTTGATCCACGAAACTTAAGGCCTATGCTTTTTATTTTAGATAAAGTAGTCCTATCATGTAAAATCAATGATTCAATGGTTTGAACCTTGTTATAACTACATTCACTCATCATTAGTTTACTCAAGTTGTATTTGAATTGATTCATGTTTGAGTAATCTTGTATTCTTCTACAGCTCTTGCTCGAGTATTCAAACACTTCCTGTTCTTCACTATGTCTGTATTTACTTGTGATAATTCAAAAATTAACACTCAAAGCAAAGCATGTGTGGTTCAAAACTGTCCCAGAGTCACTTTCCAACAATAAAAATTACTGGTAGTCTAATCTATTGCTTGTTACAGTTACATTTTAAAGTGAAGAGGCGGGGCTTAGTACTTCTGCAGTTTTAACCCTTTATTGCATAACCTATGTTCCACTTACGACAGGATTATCAAATTGTAGTCAGATAAGCTCATTAGAAACATAATCAACATGACATAATCAGTTTTTGAAAAAAAAAAATCACAGTTTGGAGAAAAAAGTTGTACACTTTTGTAACCACTATGCAGTTACGAATACCTGATGGTGTACACTAAGGTTACCAATATGCATTTACAGAACAAACATTAATTAGTTATTATGAGTTTTTATTGGAACCTTCTGCATCAAACTGCTATTTTCAATTACAAAACAGAATGTATTAATGTTTTCAGTAGAAACGTCTGGTTTCTAGACCTGGTTCTTCAGTCATGGTACCAAACACCTACAACTCATTTATTATGAAATCTGAAGAAACAGTCAGCTTTGCCATGTAGGAAAAGATAGATCTTGCAATCTCGAGATAGATCTGTTCACAGTGACATACTCATGTGCATATTGATGATGCAGAAGGTTCCAATAAAAAATAGAATAACTAATTCACGTTTGTTCTATAAATGCATATTGGTAACAATAGTGTACGCCATAATCTCCCCTCAGGTATTAGACAGTAAATATGGCTGCAGACCTGCAAAATATACAAAAAGAAGACAATATAGTGCAAGGAAAACCAACAATTTGTACATAAAGTGAACATAAGAGTGCATGGTATTAGTCCTTTAAACACATACTGTACACTTTAGTAACAGTATCTCAAGTGTACAATGTGTGTAATATGTTTATTGTGATAAAAAACATTGATATTATAGATAATTTTCATCATTTGTTGGAACTTTCCACTTTCTGGTGAGAGAAGCCATTTTGGAATCTCCAAGCATGTCCTAGCATGGGCTATGCAGACTGCAGTGCCACCTATTGACATTCACTGGAACTACAAGTGGTAACAGAAGCCACCAGCATGCAGTCAGAGTGCATAGGGCATCAAGATTGGTTATTTGGCGTACACTTTTGTGACTCATATGCAAGAAAGGGTTAAACAAGAAGTCACTGGAGCTGTTTCGATCATTTTGGGGTTTTACAGTGAACAAAATGTAAATTGCTGATCTACATATGTTCTAGTTTATTATTAAAGAGTTGGAAAAAACATGATAGGGCCCCTTTAAGCTAGTTCAAAACTTTGGAAAGGAGGCAAAATAAAACCCTTTTTTTTCATTTAGTAACCAACATTAATATGTGGAATTGCAATGTATTGGAAAAAAAAATATATATATATATATATATATATATATATATATATATATTATATATATATATTATATATATAATATATATATTATATATATATATATATATTTTACTTACTAAATAGAATAATCAGAAACTATAGTTAGCATATTTTATGGCTTAACTATAGTTAAGCCATAAAATATGCTTTGAGCTGAGAAAATGATCGGAATGAACTGTGAATTAGTTTGCTTGTAACTTTGAAGTTTTAGAACAGGGCTATTCAATTATATTTAACACTGGGCCAGATTTGTTGGAGGGCTGTGGTCTGAGAATCGAATTACTTACTGAACTATAGGTGTGTTTTATATATCCACAAACTGTTCAAAATTGAACTGTTTTTTTGTTTTTTTTCTTTTTTCATTGCAATAAATACAATCGGCAATGCAATGTTACATAAAAAGAGGACTAACTCTTTAAAAAACAGTGTCAATCAATCAAGACTACGTAAACCTATTTGGTTCACATCAGACGTAAACCACATTTTTAACAAAACTAAAATCTGAACTGGAACTAAACCGAGACTATTATGTTTTAACCATTTAAGTGGCATAACAAAGTCTCTTTCAATTAATTCTAAGTGCACTAAGAATACAAATACAGCCTCAAGCAATATACTCTATGTCCTGTTCATCATGGGCCAAAACATACAGTTTAGTGCCGATTTGGCTCCCGGGCCGCCATTTGTTCTAGAACGTTCTCATGTGACGTCCTCTCAACTCAACTTTTGCAAATATTGTATTCCAAATCGTATCGTATTCCAAGTGACTTTTGTGTTCTAAGCCAGTGGTTACAAAAAAAAAGGGGCCATGAAGCAAAATCTGGCAGTCGTAAAATTATTTCAAGATGTAATTTAATGATGGACAGATCTCGTGCGCGAGTTCAAACTGTACGATAATGTGCGCAAGACACGACACTATGTGTGTTTCATCTTCATGGGACATACATTGACTTACATTATTCATGACCTTACCCTAACTGACCTCAGTACTGCCTAAATTAAAACTATTAACTACCTAACTAATGATTCAAGATTTTTAGTTTAATGATAAATCAGTGATGTATTCAAGCCACAAATGATTGTAACATCAAAGAATAATAACGTGACTAGCTCAGAAGCAACATTTGTATTTATCAATTTTAAAAAGGACCAATATTGACAAGAAATAGTCCTAAACATGTAAAATAGTGAAAATATATAATCGTAAATATATGCGCACATGCAGGACAGCAGGTTTTACATAAACAATGTTTAAAATAGTCCACAAAGAGGTATTTTGTTTATATTTCAATAACTGAAAAAGTAGTAAAGTTCCATGTGTGTGTCTGGTCCTGCAGCGCGCAGCGTGTGAAGCAGGAGAAAGGGGAGTCTGAGTACACACGGGGAGGATCAATTCAGTCAAAATCATATGTTCAAATAAAAAAACCAATGAACACAAAGAAGTAAAGCAAACAAAAGAATATAAAAACAATAAAAAAATACAATCAAATTTGTAATTGCCTCGTTAAATCTAAATTGAAACAATTAATGCAAATTATTTAAAATTTTCTCTCGATCTTTGACCCATCTCGTGTGTCGTCTGTAAAATTCTGTTCGTCCACGCTAATTACAAATATGACTTACAGCATTAAACAAAACTTATTCTATGGAAAAAGCAAGCAGATATGAGTCAGCAAATGAAAACAAACTTCCAGAAAATACTGACCATAAATAATAAAGTATTAACTACACAGAACTAGACCAGACTACCTTAAAAACTACAGTCATTACGTTTGATCAAATACAGCTCCATCTCCTTCTGTTACAAAACACTGTTCGTTTTGGTCACACTTGATTACGAAACACCTATTGTAGCGAGTGAGTCAGGAGCGAGAGAGCAGGAGAGCGGCCATTTTGCGAGGTCAGGGGCCCCCGCAGAGCTTCCACTCGGGCCCCAGACAAACGTGAGTGCTGTTTACACGAGTGCAGCCTGTGTTTACCGGAGAGAGGAGAAGGACGGGACTTTTCACACAGCTCTGGAGATCCAATGAAAGCGCGCAGATAAGTGGGCCCGATAACAAACGCGGCTGACTTCTGCATTGTTAGTCTTATTTTTCGTAGGTTTTCCATTGAATTTGTCATGGGAACGTCAGAAGTGTGGAATGCCGCTGACGCAATGTAAAGATCTGTATCTGGAGTTTGCCCAAATAACATTGTGGTGTTTGGTTGAAATGAGGTCAGTGTGAAAGATAAATAATCATTCTTACTTCTGTTGGAATGTTTCGCCTTAATAATAGACAAAAACAATGGCGTTATTTCAATAGGTTGTGTTCATATCCTATAATGTGGTGATGTAAGTCTAGATTTTGAGCAAGAAGTGTCGAAATGAAAGGTCATTTCACATGAAAAAATATATTTATTTTAGCTGAGAAACATTTGTGAAAAAGATTATTGGCCTTAGTAGAATGTTGTGATGTCGCCAACTCTGCATCAAGTAAAAGGAAGGTTTTTCACAAGGATTAAGTCAGGGCTATTCAATAAAAGGCTTGAGTTTCCAACATTAGAAACTAGGTTCAGTGTTGGAATGACAATGTTGCCGCAAAATTTCAGTAAAACCTTAAAGGGAACCCTGGATATGAAGACAAATATGGCTAAAACACTAGTACTGCTCATGCTTTTTAAAATAAATTGCAAACAAATATATAACTGCTTACTATTTTTTTTTTTTATAAAATTGTCATTGTTTATGTTGTTTTCAAGCCACTGGGAGCCGCAATTTTGGTTGATGACATAAAATAATGTTTCCATGGTTACTCCCACAATTTCATCTGTGAACAGTTGCCACAAAAACACCACTGACAGTGTCCAGTTCTTGCCTCTTCCTCTTGATTATCTTCAGTTTTACTAGATTCCACATAATCGTTCTGTATTTGGCTTTGCTCCGGCTCAAACTGACAAGGTTTAATTGAGGAACTCATGTTGCTTAGTTACCTGCTACTGCCTGTTACCTGACAACACTATTTTATGTCATAAATGCAGCAAAATGGCTGCCTCCATGTAATGGGCTCTGTGCACGGAATTTTAGTTGGCTGTGTACATTCAAAATAGCTAACTTCTGTATGTACGGCTACTTCCTGTTAGCGTTAGCTTTTAGACACAATCATGTCTCTTTTTAAACACACAAGTGTTCTCTGGTGAAATATTCCTCTGATATGTAAAGTCTTTAACATGTTTTCAGTAACATTCATCACAACTGTCCGATCTAAAGAATATTTATTTGTTTTTTCTATGAGGTTTTCACTACATCAGTTTAAAACGAATAAATATTCTTTAGAACAGACAGTTCTGGTGAATGTTACTGAAAACATGTTAAATACTTTACATATCAGAGGAATATTTCACCAGAGGACACTTGTGTGTTTAAAAAGAGACATAATTGTGTCTAAATGCTAACGCTAACAGGAAGTGGTTGTACATACAGAAGTTAGCTATTTTGAACGTACACAGCCAACTGAAATTTTGTGCACAGAGCCTATTTCTTTAAAACACAATTTTAATAAAAATACAAATACTTCGTCCTGTATTTATATAAGTGATGATATTATAAGTGTTTTAGGATAAACATGTGATTGTATCCAGGGTTCGCTTTAAGAGAGAAAAATCTGATTATTATAGTGGACTAGCCTATGCGTTTCGGCCGCGTGGGGCCTTCTTCAGGCCAGCATCCTGTCACATGGGTAAATCACATGATCTCAAAACAATGAGGCAAATACATTTAACAACAACTTTTTCCATATATACACATATTCTATAAAACATGACGATAAGGCATAATACAGAAAATATCCATGTAGGAACAACCAAATATATATAACCCGAAAAGTAAATTTTACCGCAAAGAAAGGCAGATACCTCAGCATTACTGGATAAACTTGTATGCAACACTTACTGAAAAACGTAAATGTTATTTTTACATTGACTTGAATTGAACTGGATTTAATTCAGTGTTGTGTTTTCTCTGTCCAGGCCCAGAGCCAGCACCAGCACCCGCCGGCCCTGTCCCTGCAGCTGCCCTCTCAGGCCATCCTGCCCCAGCCCATCCTGCCTCAGCCGCTCCAGCCTCAGCAGGGCCCACGCCTGCCGCCCCGTCAACCCTCCACCGGCTCCCCCGCAGAGATCGAGGACTCCGAGAGCTCCGGCAGGTCCGCCTCCGTCAAACCCCGCCCGCCCGGAGCCAAGATCTCCCTGGAGGCTCTGGGAATCCTGCAGAGCTTCATCCAGGACGTGGGGCTGTACCCGGACGAAGAGGCCGTGCACACGCTCTCCGCACAGCTCGACCTGCCTAAGCTCACCATCATCAAGTTCTTCCAAAATCAGCAGTTCTACGTCAACCAGCCCACCCCCAACAACAACAACAACAACAAAGGGGCCCCGGCGGTAAGGAGCCCCGGCCCCACAGCACCAGCAGCAGCAGCAGCAGTGCAGGCTCCAGTCCCGCTTTCGAGGAGGAGCTGACGGACTTCAGGGAGGTCAAAGAGCTGGACGAGAGCACGCAGACCGACAACAGCAACGTATTTAGCATCAAAATGGAGGAGGGAGGGGCGCGGGCGAGCGAGGGCCAGCCGGAGGGCGAAAACAGCAAGGAGTAAAGGCCACACGCTGCTGGAGACGAGGCTGTGGTCACTGGAGCGGGGCGGAGCGGGTCAGTGAGGGGTCATGTCTCTAAAGGAGATGTTAATGTTCATGTTGATGCACTTACGGGAGATTTAAGAAAAACTAGCACTTTCATTTTATTGTAGCAAACAATGTATATAGGGTGATATAAAATTTAAAAATCATTCAGTTTGAAAATCATTGGCGATTACCTTGACAACAGCAAAATCTTTTCTTTAGTTACCTAAGACAACACTTTTTATGGAGGTAAAAAGTCAATTCCTCAATTCAACACAAATAGGAAGATAAAATCACTCTTTAGAACATTCTTATTGGGTTTAAAAAGGTTTAATGCCATAAGGTGAAAAAGTATAGCTAAAGAAGCCGCTTTTCCATGGAAACAAACAGGACTAGGGTCTGCTCTATTTTTCGTACCTTTAAGTTTGTGACCAGCTTTATGAAATCAGACTCACTGAAGAAAAGAAATAATAATAATAATAATAGTGTGCTGGGCCAATGACAACATTTGTTTGAGCCAATATCAATATTGTTATTTGTTTCTCATAAGAATACAGATTTACTTTAAGCTTTCATAAAAAAAAACAATATTAGATTTTGTAGCATGAATATGTAAACATACAGCCATCTTTTAGCTTTTACATTTTAATTTAGTTTATTTCAATTTTTATTCATTTCAATTTGTTCCTCTCAACTGTTTAAAGTAATACATCTGATTTTGTTAAGACGAACTTGGAGCTTGTATAATTTCTCTCCTGAAAATATACAAGCTCTAATATGGTCCTGGGTTTAACTTTTCGTGTGGCTCCGGATCTTTCTATGTGGAAAATGTTTTATCTCTTACCCTTTCCCTCACGATTCTTCTACAAAATAAAAACTATCTGAATCTCAGCAGGACTTTGCTGATTAAATATAGGTCAATAAACTATTAGTTAACATATTGTTGTTATTGTTTTGTAGATAGAGGTTATGTAAGTGACATCACAGTATTGTAAATGTTAGCAGTGAGTGGCAAGAAGTGTGTGAGAAGAAAGGACAATTTTTCCTGTAATAGCACAAAATACAGCTAAAACAGGAAAAATACACTACAGTCTGAGAACAAACTCAACTCACCACAAGTCTTCTGAGGACTGGGTTTGTAACTGACATGTAAAAAGAGAAAATCAAAGCAAAAAAACAACAACAAGACCTTAGCTTCTCTCACTTTAATCTCAAGCACAAAGATCACACACAGTTCAACTTATTACCTTTTCTTCTCACAAAGAAAGTTTTCGAGTCTGTTTGCTGCAGTTAAAATGTCCTAAATCATCAACTGATTGCCACCACAAAGAAATACATTTCGAGGAACATTTTTAAAATAAAAGAATGTCCATGCATAACCTCTATTAAACAAATTGAACTAAAGAACTTATGAAATAGTCACAATAGTTTTCAAAATTGTAACTTTCTGTAGCTTGAATTAAAAATACTAAATTTTACTTTTAAAAATCAAATGGTATATACTGTAGATTGAACAAAAACATTTGCTTCTAAACTAAGACTCTTCTGACCCGCTCAGTCCGTCTCCAGTAAACCAGCCGAAGCAGCAGCAGCAGCAGGAGGAGGATGATTATGACTGACTGTACTATTGTGTATTTTGCCTGTACAGACTGAAGCTCACTGAAGCTCACACTGCACCACGTCATGCTGTGGATGTCCTTTTACACTGACTCTTCACTTTTTCACACACTGATTCCACTGATTCCACAGTCCTGCACTTTGATGGGGCCATAGATGTTTGTGATGTCCAACCAGACTTTTTTAAAAACAGAAAACGAATCCAAGGACCAAGTGTTTGACCAGGCCTTAATAATGAGGTAGAACGGCAACGCGAGCCTGCTGGATGACCACGGACAGCTCACTCTTTACATGTTTGTTAGGAAAGAATTATAAATATATATAAATACATATAAATATAGACATATATTGTACTTGTAAAATACAGCCTCTAAGAAACTATGCCAACAAATGCCTTGTACTATACGGCACTGCCGAGGTTACATTCTTTTGCAAAACCTTTGTCACTGTAATTTTACAGCAGCTTGTTGGAGTCTGGTGGAAACGCACATCCAGAATGAGAATAAAGATGTCCAGCCCACCCACACACAAGCAAGCGAGTACGCCAGGGCAATCAATCATTCACGAGTCTGACTCTGGACAAACCTGAATGAGGAAGTACAATCGATCTCAGACTAATCCTATGCAAGTACCACACGATATGTACCCAATGCAACGTCAGATAGACCCTCGCAATGTCTGGAAGCAGAAACGTTACACAGTCTGGGATTTCAATGGACAAGTGAGGATTGTGGATAAATTATGTTCTAACCTGGTCTAAAGACATCTACTGTGTATAAAGATGAATCTAAAAATTAACTAATAGTTGCATTCAGGTTGTAGAACGTGACGATCTCATAAGTCCAGATGGTGGACAAGAGAGACTTAAACTATTAATAACTTTGTCAAAGAGTTCAAATTTAAGGATGGTGATTCCAAGAGTGACTAAGTCTTTTAAATTGCAAACATAAACAGCATTTAATTTTTATTTTAGCTGCCTTCCATTTGATTGAAATAACAAATGGAAGGCAATAATAATCGCTAGTCGACTGCTACGATAAATGGTGATGAAGGAAAAGCACCGATTTTTTACTGTAAAACTTGCTTAAGTTTTACTGAAATCAACAATAAATGTGTGCAATAGTTTTTAATTTTACCTCATTTTATATTACATTTTCTTTCTTCTACAGGCCAGTAATGTTTAGATAAGAAACCTTTAACAGCTAAAAAAAAACAAGTGAACTTCAGATACTTTGATTCAGGTTCGTTAGGACTATCTGATTAAATGTGTGTACCAAACCAGGTGTAATCTCCTTAAACCTATACAACAGACAAACTGCGACCACATACTCTTTCAACGTGGCCCTCAGTGCATTTTTGAGAATAATTGTTAGTCGAAACGAGTCTATATATTTCTTTTATTTGACTGACTTTGATATGGGGCACGTGTCATTGCTTGTTGTCCTAATATTATCACAATTAAAGGTTAAAGCAGTACATTAAAAAGAGGACGTGGCAATAGCTCAGGAACTAAAAGTATTATATTAATTTGACCCAATTGTCTGTGGACTACGAACTTCATGCAAAACAATAATTTATGCAGAAAATGAATAGAAATGTATTTATTTCAATTATTTGGTCCCAGATTTGCAGCTGATTTACCTCTTTTTGTTGCTATTCAATATAAATCCTTAACAAACAAAATGTATCAACTAAAAACTATTTGGTCGACTAAGACTCCATCGACCAATTAATCGACTACACGACTAAAAGACAACAGCCCTATTAAAAAGCCATCGTTTTACAAAAATGTACGACGCAGTTTGGTCCTCCAGCACTTGTCCGGGTTCGACTATGTCCCAAGAGAAAACATAATTGTCCAACCCAGACATACAGTATAAAGAAGACAAATGAACCATATTTTTTGCCCTTTTTTTGGCTTCAACATCAACTCAATGTGTCCAGTGAGTAACCTTTTGGAAGTACAAAGTTATTAATGTAAAAGCTGCCCAATATCTTGACTTATGACATCATTGCATTCTAAAAAAGTGAATGCAACCTAGTTTGAGACTAGAATATTCTGATTTTTCTTTCAATCTGAAGCACTTAATGACTTTTCTAAACAAGTTCTTAAACCTTTATCACCTTTGAAACTGCATTGAATCACTTATTTGCGTTCTGACAATTACATCCCAGCAGTTCAAACATCTCGAGGGTTTATCTTGTAATTATTTGCGATTTTGTTCAACTACTGACCTGCTTAGGCTCTAAATGCAGTCTTTATTCTCATCCCTGGGCCGTGCAGACCTCGAAATGTGAATCTCACTGTGTCCACGTGTTATTTATTTGCTCCTAACCCATGTAATTACTTCTAAAAAAAAAACTTTCTTTTTCCTATTTATGTGTCATTTTCGACAGGCAGTAAAAAGTGTCTTAAACTTTTCCAACGGACAAAACGGCGTGCTTTAACGGTTGCCTATAACGAGAAAAAAAAATGTTGTAAGTACGTCGAAATGCTATACCGGCTTCACCATTAATGTCGTATGCAATCTTTCCTATCATGCAAATAAGCTTAGGTACAAGGACTTTCGGAGGAGGGAAACATATGCAATTTGTGTGCGGTGGGTGAGTGGACGCGTCTTCCTATTGGTCACCGCGGGACAGCCCAACAAATGTACAGACAATGGCCCTGTTTTTTGTTTTTTTAATCATTTCAAGCCAGAACACCCGTTATTTTGTTACGACTGACTGTTTTTTCTAAGTGTTCATGGGAGTGCTTTGTAACGTAACCGACAAAATAGTTTTTTGGCATTAACAATGTGAAGGCGTCGCCGGGGGAGACGGAGAAGTCACGTGTTTGTACTGAACTGTAAATAGCACATCATATCAGTGATTGTTTATTGTAAATATATTTGAACTTTGTGAAAGACTTGGTTTCCCTGGTGTCGTTTTTTTTCACTCGCACGCACACGAAAACACATTGAGTAAATTTACATGTGCACGATTAACCCGGTTATTATCCAGCAGTATCCTGGTTATGACAATATTCTGGTGTTTACATGCGCTGAGAGAAACCAGGATAATCATGTCCCTGTTCACATGTGCACTCAGAATATCCTGAATATTTAGACTGGTAACTATGGCAACAATAACACAGATATGGCAAGAAAACCAAGCATGTGTGAAACTTTGCTAACTTATGTTTTCAACATGTTTGCAGCCATAGACATTAAACTAGTAGACACGAAATCAGCAGCTCTGCTCTGTTGCTACAACTCGGAACGCCATATTCTCCGGTAAGGTGACGACACAAATCAATTGAACTCTATGGAAGAAGTTGCACTTTTATGGATAAAACGAGCTTAAACAAGCGATTTCAGCAAAAAACATGAGCAACACGGACTGATTTGTGTCTTATAAGCTTTTCAAAACAACTTTCGATGTAAATTATATTTTCAACTATATTTAGCAAAAAGAAACTTGGTAGCGATCATGGATTTCATATGAAACAACTATTAGGTGCTCATGGAGAGTGTGATGATTTTTAACAAAAAAAAAAAAAAAAAAAAAAAAACTCAAGCACTTAACTGTGATTATTAAAGTCTTATGTGGGGTAACGGAGATGCATCCTTTAAAAGAGCTGACACCTGTGACTACATGCACCTGAGGAAGCTCATCTGAGCAGAAAGCGTTGGTGCGTTTTTTTTTATACATGTATTATTTTTTTAATCAAGTTAAGTGCTTTTGTTTTGCTTTTATCTTTTGCATTTTTACTTTACTATTTTGCTGAAATGCTCCATCAGTTGTCATGCGACAGACGTCCTCCACAGAGAAGTGAAGCTATAACTTTGTTTGGTGTTATTTATGTAATTCGTCTGCTGTTCTCACTAGTAACATGTAAAAGTGGACGTTTGGTGTCACTAGATCTTAAAAGATGCATAAGTTCACTAGCCGTTAGCAGTTTTATACTCAATTTTGATCTACAATAAAACACTAAAAGGTTAGAAACTCAACAATAATTTGTTAAAAGGCTCTGACCTTTGCTAAATGGCGTCTGAAGGTTTGTACCAGCGACACTCTCTGGATCTTTCATAACTTGCGTTTTTTGCGGGCTAATGCTAACGGCTATAGGAAAATAAACAGGATAACACACTCCGGACTAGCTTAAATCTTACCTGGAGTGTTCGATAGCATCAGAGTCGAACTGCGCGTCTACTAATTATATGTTTATGTCTGCAGCAACAAACTGACAACATCCTTAAGAAAAAGTGATTTTAACAGTGGAAACATATGTCTGAATTCTGAAGAGTCTGTAATAGCTATAGAGTTATAGCTGTGTTGTGTTACAAGTTACTTAATAGTTTTATTAAGCCAACATATTACAAATTAAATGCTGCGACCCCAAACAGGAATACGTGCTATGAATACATATAAGAAAAATAAAATATAATTTTGAGTCATTTTGAGGTATTTACTGCTTCTGCCAGATCAGTTCCTTGAGTTTGCAGATGCTCAGTTTGACTCCAGCTGCGAGAAATCAGGTTATGGTGTTTACATGACACATATTTGGATATTATCAGAATATTCCAGTGAGAATATCCTGGTTTCTCATAACCAGGATATTCGAATAAGCCGGTTATTGAAATCAGGTTATGGTGTTTACTTGCCTTGCCTTACCTTGCCCTTGCCTAGCCTACATGGACTCACACAAAACCAGGACATTTATAAACCCTGATAATAATCGGGTTATTCGAAGGCATGTAAACACACTCATTCACTAGCAAAGGCCATACAACAGGGCTATTCAACTAGATTTTCCAGAGGGGACCATGGCTTCTGGGCCATAAACAACGAAGGCACGAGGTTGCACCAAATATTCTAAACCTAAATATTAGTGATTTAGGTTTAAAATTAGGTTTATTTGGGCGTGTTTTAACTGTCTTCAAATAGGATTTGCCAATTCAACAAGAGCAAAGTGGATTGTTTTGCTAAAATATAAAAAAGGGAAAAATTTTATCAATGGAATCTAATAATAAATACAAAAAAAACACATCTTATTTTCAGACAGTAAAAATACAATAAAATCAAGATAACTAGTGCTTTGTAAGATTAGGAAAGTATTTGAGGGCCAGGATGAGATTCTGAGGCCGATTTGCACCCGGCTTAAGTTGAATAGGCCCATACACAATGAATATATTATTTATGAATGGACGGCTGGAGAGAGATAGCACCTATCACTGCATGAACTGCACACACTAAGATTGCAGTGACATGACAGTATTCTAATGTTCATGGAGTGAGAGTTAATGGAAAAAGGACATTTTTATGTAAGAGTTAATAAAGTAACTACAGTTGATAAAAATTAGCCAAACAAGTGACTGAGCACTGGGTGTAACTGACATGTAAAAAGAAACAAAACAAACAACAAGACTTTAGCTTCTCACATTTATCTGACATTTCATTCCATTTATCAAAACATGTCCCAGTTGTCCTGATTTATGACACTTTCCAACAATGAAGAGATGAATATTTTGCTATTTCTTCACTCAACCTAGCCAAAATACCACAAAAAATGCATCAAATTGAACTGACACTAGTATTGGAAAACGTACATGAGCGTGAAGGAGCCCCGAATTGACTAAATGTATTAGAATGTTTATATTTACTCGTTATTTTTTACAAAAATTCGAGTGTGTCCCAGTTTTGAATATTTGAAAATCTGGTCACCCTATTTGTGCACAGAACATCAGTTGGCTTGTTTACATTCAAAATAGCTCATTTCTGCACTTTTGAGCATTTCTTCCATGGGGTTTTCACCAATGAGTTATAATAATGACTAGAGAGAGCGTAGCCATGGTAACCTACAGCAGCAAATGTCCAGTTCCAGCAGCCATCTTGTGTGGGAAAACTTAACTGAAGTTCTCAGACAAACTAATGGGAAGCTGAACTTTGAAGTGACTTTTTTACTTAAATACTTTGATAATTGAACTTTTACACATTTGTACATTTATTTGTGCTTCTGTTCAACTAAACTAATGTGAAAAAAAAAAAAAAAACTACTTTTATTTTTAGGTATTAAAATCTTCTTTTATAGTCACAGCAGTGAAGCCAACACAATAATGATAAATGTTTGTGCTCATATAATGTAATGACACACAAAAATTATTAAATTCTGCATCAAATCCAGCCAGTGCAGTGTTTAATATATACAGTATATAATATTTATATTCTCAATTCAGAGGAAAAATGACCAGACACAGACAGAAACCAGTCCTCTGTATTATTTGTACAACAATATATAATTATATGTTCAATTACCCCCCTTCATCTATGAATTATCTTGTTTTTACGTTGTTTTCAATTAGAATTCTGCTGCCTTTCCCCTCGCAAGATGGCCGCCGCAGCCGCCACGGCAACAGGCCCCAAGCTCTCTCTAGTCATTATTATAACTCATTGGTTTTCACTACATTAGTCTAAAATGAATAAGATCAGGCGGTGAACAGTGAGTTGTGGTGGGTGTCTGAGAAAAGTCAAAGACTTTACAAAACAGAAGAATATTTCACCAATTTGTGTTTTTATTAAATGACTTGTTTGTGTTTAAAGCTTCAGGAAACAGACATCTGTCAGACCGGTTCAGACCTGATCCAAACAGCTGCTCTCATCCCAATTTGTTGTTTTATTCAATGAAGTTTTCCCAGCTAAGTGAACAGAGAAGGGTTCTTTCTGCATGGAGCATGTGCAGCATATAGGGCGGAAAGTGACGTCGACCGAAAATCCTTTGTTTGACTGACAAGATCCTGACGTCATGTAAACAGACAATCGGTCTGCAGCTGAATAAATGTAAACGAGCATGCTCACAAGCCCTGCTCAGCACATTAAAGCAATAAAGTTAACATTTTAACAACAGAAACGCGCACAAAGAGACACACACAACCACTAGATATTTAACACATCCTACATGTCCCAGAAAAACTGTGTCATTTTACAGACAAGATTACAAACTGTTATTATTAATAAATAATATTTAAGTAAATCCACATTATGCAGTTTGATTCACGGAGCAGTGAATCTGACACAGCAGGACATGTCTCTAATCACTTAACTCTCTCTTTTGCATGTAACCTAGAGCAAAACTGGTCCAACTGGTTAGAGAGGAAAACCACATAGAGTCTGGTTTGTAGCCGTCTGATTTCATGGATCATTGAGTTAATCATTAGGCCTACAAGCCTATAGCCTATTACACTTGTTAACTTTAATTGCCTCTATATATTTTCACAGTAAAACAGGGATGTAGTGACTTTAAAGCCAAAACATTTTGAAATAAATCTTATTTTCCTCCAGTGCCCTGTAGTACATGTCCCACAGAACAGTTTCAGACCCCAGCCCGGTGTCTGGAGACCTCTGCTGTACAATATTACTCAAGAAAGAGGCGGAAAACTCCTCTCCTCTCTCCTGTTTCCTCTCGTCTGCTGCTGAGCGCTGCTGCAGTTGGGACTAATAAGTCTAATGTGTAATAATAATAAGAAGAGTGTGGTGTGAACATCTGGAGCTGAGCAGGTGTGGAGCTCCTGCTGAACCACCTGAGACAGAGAGAGAGAGAGAGAGAGAGAGAGAGAAAAGAGAGAGAGAGAGAGGAGAGGGGGGGGGGGGGGAAGAGAGAGAGAGAAGAGAGAGAGAGAGAAAAGAGAGAGAGAGAGAAAGAGAGAGAGAAGAGACAGGAGCACACAGGTGAGGTCCCTCCAGGAGATTAGCACTAGCTGTTAGCACTAGCTGTTAGCACCTTTTGCTTTCCTGGGCTGATGTTTGCTCTTTTTGCACAGTTTATCTGTAAAAAAAATTTTTCTTCAAAAAGTCTTCAAGTCAAAAGACATTATCACAACACACTTTCTTTTTTCAGTTTTTATGAATTGTAACAAAACTCAAAAGTGGAAGATCGTTTTACTCATTACAGAGCTGATGAACCTCAAACTTTGGGTATATTTTTCTCAGAATCTCAATCCATGTAAGATCACCTGGTGTAGGATCAGTGATACTGAGAAAGTGAATCATCTGGATAATCCAGAGAAAGACTGGGAGAAAGTCATAAGGTCAGTTAAGACCAAAACAGAACTTTTTGGTCTAAACTTCGTTCATCGTAACCTGTCCAGTTATATGGTTTATCTCGCGATATTTGTGAATTCACAAATTCGAAATCCATCTGGCCTTCCAGCTGCCTAGCGGTGTGACGGCCCAATCACATCGCAGGAGGGAGGGTTTAGGGGGCTGTTTGCAACGTCGACAGGAAGTACAGCTTGATTAAAAAAAAACAGAGATGGCAGCTCTTGTAAATTACATGTTTTTGCTGCATTTGATTCTGTTTCAGCTCAGAATATTTTCTTTTTGAAAGAAGAGCAGAGGTGTGTGAGAGACTTGTTCTATCCAACACGGACATTGGATTCGTTGCTGTGATAAATAAGGTCGGCCACTCACCCAATCAGCTCGCTGTCATTGAACATCTCAGGCTTTCCATGAGTAAAGTTCTGCCCAGGTGGGATATCTAAACTTCTCAGACACCGCTAAGGCAAGCTGGAAAGCGGTCGCCTGCTGCGACATGACATCATCCGTCGTTTGGTTCAGTTAGATATGCGTGTGATAAGTGGTGTAAAAGTGTACAAGTTTGATCCTTGTTTTATTGTTTCATAATTCTCATTTTCAATTTTAGAAAATACTCACATGTCCATATCATCAGGTCGTGTGCTTATGTCGGCTAAAGCAAAGGTTTCATACATGTGTCTGCAAAGTTAATAAAAAAAATAATTTTGACGTGCAAGTAAACAACTAGATCTGTGCACAGCCTCAGAACTGTGAACTTCTCCACACGTCAGGATCGCTCCCACAGAGAACTCACATCACTCACAAACTAACTGTTCAAATTTGATGCTGCCAATCAAAGTCTGTTCACACCACAGTGTCTCTTAATAGGCCTTCGGGAATGTCCCACTTTTGCGAGCCTGTTTGGGTTCAGTTGTGGGAAGTAAGTGTCTGACAGCGCGTTTAGCCTCACTTTAAAAAGCATATCACGGTTCTGAGGAGGCTTAGCCATTCTCTAGACTTGAATCTACAGAAAATCTTTGGAGGAAGTGTTTCTTAGTGAGATCTAAAGCAGATCTGTGCAGAAGAGCTAAGACTTCTCTACCAAATATTAAACATGTTTGAATCAAGTCATCAAAAACAGTCTTTTACAAATAAATCAATGTGATTTTTTACCTCCAAGAACTTGCAAAATAATGGGATAATCAAATACTTGTTGATTTGTTTGTATTTTCACCTACATCTGAACTCCATGTTGAACAAAAACATGTTTCTAATCTAATAATAAAGTATTTTCATCATGGAGACCTGCTTTTGCCCCTGAAATGCCTGTGACACAGACTTTGCCTCCACAAACTGAAGAATCTTCTTTCAGCCCACACTGGTCACAACCTAAGTGTGGTCCTGTGCAGGGCGACGTTAGCTTAGCTCTGTGTTAGCTGTGCGTTAGCCGGTGTTAGCTGCGCGAGGCTCATCATCAGTGTGTTCTCAGGGATCAGTGGTGTTTGAGCGCGTCTTATTCACTGTTTTCACACACAGATGGCTAAGGCTTCGTCTAACACAGCTAAGAACTGCTGCGGCTGCGACTCTCCCGCTCCAACTACCCAAACTCAGCCGCAACCCAGCAGAGGACATGTTTTATCTTGGTGTCTGGATGTCATTTTGCTGTAGACCTCCTGACTTAGACCTGGTTTAGACCTGGTCTGGTCCTTGATTCATCCTGGTTCAGTGTGATCAAGTCAATTCAACTTTATTTTCTCAAAGTTATAACCTCTGGGTGGGAAACACGCAACAAACCACCATTTTATCGAATTACAGATTTTTTTTTTTTATTGTCTTAATCGATGTCAAGACTTTTGTACAGTCTCTCCACTGAATTCTAAAACAAAACCTCCACAAAAAAAACATTCTTCAACTATAAGCCTTATGTCATTATAATTCAACCTTCATTTGGCTGAAATTAATAACAAAAAAGAAGTTGTGATTTTTTTATTGTAGATGGAGTCGCACAAAATAAATAATTAGTCAACATTAGATCACATTGTAAAATAACTGTACTGCTTATTAGATTTTTGTGGAAAATAAAATAGAAAAGACATGTGTATACTGATAGAACCAGACCAGATACTTCTCACTGAATCAACTCGTATGTAAACATGATGAATGCTAAACTTTAACAAAATTAACTTTAAATAACCTGTAACCAATATTGGAGCCCATCTCACAAGAAAGCGTACATTTACCACGACATTACGCATACGACATGTAAATATGGTCATTTCTATGGTGGTTGTTAAGATGTGGTCTTATTTATGAACATTCAGGAAATCCTGATTCTAATCTTAACCTACCCCAAGCCCCAGACCTAAACTTACCCCTTTCACCTGAAGAAAACGTCTTCAAGTGGCTGCAACCAAAACTCGTGTCATTTTTCCGCTTTTTCATATTGTGCTAATGCACGACAAAACATAAAAACAGCTGTGAACTCGTGCTCAAAATACGCTGTTTTTGTGTCGTGGTAAATGTACGCCCTCTAGTGATACTGTGTTGAATATTTACATAGTTTTGTGGCAGTGGTGATTGTTGATCCTGTATGTGAAGTGGGGTTCTGTCGACCAGGTCCCCAGCTCACAAGTGGTATTTATCAGTTTATCCAGGTTTAAACAAAATTCTGTATATATTTAGTTATTTGGAAGATGAGTCGTGGACTGGATGTAATACATCGGAGCCATGGCTCTATTGTATTACCTGGATAGGACATTGCTGCTTGTAGCCGTTGTAAATCAACCCCAGTGGTCGCTCCATTGGTTCTGCAGCAGCGTGTAAACTCCTCTACAGGATAGAAAGTATTTTTTTTCCCTAGAGCGCAATGCAAACAAAACTGCTCGTGTTCAGCAGAAAGCAGCATCTACAACTTTAAGAATGAACTGTGACCTGTTTTCACATCGTAAACTTTTTCTGCTGCTCATTCTGTAACTCCCGATGAACTCTGATTGGTCTGAACAGTCAGAACATCCTTGCCTGGAAAATCCAGACGATATATTTAAAATACTATATTGTCTGGCCTCTTTCTAATTTCAGTGTTCGTGATTGACAGTATAATGAGCCAATCAGAGACACTATCTGCCGTTTGAAAACCAACATGGCTGCTCCCAACAAAAAAAATACATGAAAAAGATATCACATAGAGCTGAAAAACATCGTGGATTTCTGCAGAATCAATGAGTGAAGCAAAAAACGATTTTAATGTGAGGTGAATGAAGTTAGATTTTGGTCTAAATGACAGACGACCAATCAGCTTCTTTGTTTCATCTGCGTCACTCAAATAAACTAATCTGATCGCCCGGTACGATGTATATTTGATCTGAAATGCAGGCGGGGGAGTGGTGACCAGACCCACTCTTCGCAGTTTGCTTTGGGTGTAGGTTCTGAATTTCAGGCAAAAAGAACATCCCACTCCTCCCGCTAAGAATTATGAGGGAAACACAACTGTGCATGTCACCGAGCAAAAGGCTAAAGCCAACGACCATGATGGCACCAAAACCCAATGATGCACTGCGCCGCCATCTTTGATCACTGGGGTTTGGTTGGAGGGCCTGCTTTGGCCCTGGGCCTTATGTTGAATAGCCTTGTTGTAAAGCAAATCAAATCGAGCATAAAGGCCAGACCTATTAAACTAGGTCTGGGGATAAAATTGGTCCTTCCAAAATCTGATCTACTTTTCAAAAAAAAAAAAAAAAAAATCATTTTTGCACAGAAATGTGTATCAATGGACATGTTAAAGGTCTCCAGCCCTTTTCTGTGTGTCAATTAGGCTATACGGTGTCTCTTTTTGACATTGTGAAGGGACACTATTTCCTTAGCGTCTTATAAAAAGGCGACATGGCACATGGCGACTTTTTCTTTAGATTTAATAGGTGAGTTTAAGCTTCAAGTTACTAAAATGGGTAAGTTTAGGACTGGTGTTAAGATTTACTTATTAAACCCAAAGAAAATGTCACCACGTGGCTTCAATCTAAATTAATAATAATTAAAATAATTATGGTTATTTTCCGTTTTAGCTTTTTGTAACATACTTAAAAAAAAGGGGTGAAAACATGCTCATGGTACGTTTCTGACATTTCGTTGTGTATCTACGTTTTCTTCAGTAAAAACATAGATACACAAAGTAGAATTTTCTCCCTGGGCCACAGTTTGTACTAAACTGACACTGCAATGTTTAATGTTTTTTCACACTGTCCAATCTGATGGAGCTCAGTGGTTTTAACCACGTGTACAGGAAACTGCTTTTATCCGTTCTGAAGCTGCACTGAGCCACAGTCGTGCAGAAGATGTCCGTCCTGTGCATGTTCCTCCTGCTGGGCCTCACAAACATCTGCTCAGGTCCGTGCTACTTTACTCATTATGTAGCTTTCAATGATTAAACCACAATAACAAGCTTAAATAATGTAGGTTCTGTTCATGTTCGAGAATTTTGATGATGAAAACGTAGATATATACTGACAAACGGCAACAACTACTGAATACTGAGTTTGTTTGTGACAAGAGAAAATCAGGTAAACAGAGGTAGAAAAGCAGCGAAACACTGGAGACACAGTTTATTTTCTTAATCCAGTGAAATCTGTTCAACTCAAGGTAACAGGTTCCACTGTACAAAGTAATAAAGCAGTTTAAGTTAAAAATGTAAGTGCAATTTCTGGCTTAAAGCTGTCTGTCCCTCCTCCCTCTGTCTTCTCTCCCATTTCTGTCCCCCACCCTCTCTCTTGCATTCTCTCTCTTTCTCTGTGTTTCTTCTCTCCTCTTTCTCTCTGACTCTCGCTCTCTCCTGCCATCACTTACGCTCTCTCTAACTCACCCCCTCACTCTCTTCTCACTCTCCCTCTCTCCTGTCCTCTATCTCTCCTACACCCTTTACCTCTCTCTCACTCTCTCCCTTCCTCTCTCTATCCTTCTTTATCCCTCTCTCTCCCCCTCTCTCTCTATCTGACTCTCCCTCTCTTCTCTCTTTCTTCCTCTGTCTGTATGTCTCTCCCTCTCTCTTCTTCTCCCTATTTTCGTTCTCACTCCCTCTCTACAATCCACCCCCCCTCTTCCTTTCTCTCTTCCTCTCTCCCTCTCCCCCCTCTCTCTTTTTAACTCCCCCTCTCTTCTTTCACCCATCGCTCTCTCTTCTCTCTTTCTCCCTCTTTTCTCTCTATCTCTCTCAGTCTCCCTCTCTTCTCTCTCTCTCCTCTCTTTCTCCCTCTCTCTTCTCTTTCTCTCTCTCTTTCTCCCTCTCCTCTTTCTTTTACTCTCGCTCTCTTCTCTTTCTACCTCTCTTTTCTCTCTCCCTCTCTCTCTTCTCTCTCTCTCCCTCTCTTCTCTCTCTCTCTCTCTTTCTCCCTCTTTTCTCTCTCCCTTTCTCCCTCTCTCTCTCCTCTTTCTTTTTCTCTCACTCTCTCTCTTTCTCCTCTTCTCATTCTCTCTCTTCTGTCTTTCTCTCTCTCTCTCACCCCCTCCTTCTCTTTTCTTTCTCTCTCTTTTCTATCTCTCTCTTTCTCTCTCTCTTTCTCCCTCTCTTCTCTCTCTCTCTCTCACCCCCCCCCCCCTCTCTACTTCTCTCTCTCTCTCATCAAATGCAGTATATTTTCCTTTAAAGTGTGATGGACTATATAAAATAACAAAATGCTTTCGTCATGTTGGAGTGAGTTGTGCACTTTATTTGTGCAGGAGATCAGAACATGTTGATAGTTCAGGAAACACAGGTGGCCACACTCGGCTGTGGAGGCGGAGCTTACACCAGCTGCTCCGGGACAAGTTGGACCTTCAGCACCTCCTCCTCTATACCCTTCAGAGACTTAAATCTTCGTCCCAGGACCTGGACCGGCACCCCTAAGGTCCTGGTCCAGTCTGGAGCAGTCAATGTGTCTCTGATAGACAGACTGAACCTGACTGACGCCTGTGAGCTGCAGATCCAACGCGTGTCATCACAGGACGCTGGAGTCTACACCTGCACTCGGTCCGACTAATCACAGCTCACCCAGGCTCAAGTCCTCCTGTCTGTGGTCTCGTGTAAGTACCAAACTGTGATGAGAAGCACTCCAGACTGGTCTTAAGGGTCTTTCACACCAAGCCGTCCGTCTGAACCGGTGCTTGGTGTGAATTGTGCTGTTGGGGGTGGCGAGGTTTTGAAGACTTGCAGGTAGAGTCGGCGTCGCCAGTTGCCGCATATGCAGCTGTTTGATTGGCCCGTGGCTACAGGAGAACCAGCAAAACAGCGCGCAGAAAAAACGAAAATGACGCTTACGGAAAAACAGCATTTAGTGGAGCATGGATCGTTGTTATTTACCCTGGTCAAACGGGACGTAAGTACGAAGGAAAATGCTAATATTCTGTCCGAGAAAAACAAAGATGGAGGAGGTAAGATTAAAAACATTTTGAGACCTACTTGCACGCAGCTTATGTTTCGCTATTTTTGACAAGCATTACATCACACGCATACTCACTCAGCTTTTGTTTGGCGACAACAATGCTTTTTTGTATCGATGCAGAGACTAAAACAGACGCTGCGTCGCTCCTCCCTACCGATGACAACTGGGAGTTGTGTTGGTGTGAAAGACCCTTTAGCTGTGTCTATTTTTTAATTTTCACAAGTGTTCCATGGCTCACAATCACACAAACACACTGTTATACCAGGCTCACACCGGTGATCTGTCTGGGTGCAGTAGCCGCTCAGAGGAGTATTCACGCGTATATATGGACACTGTCGGCATCGCAAGACCACGAGTTTACGCGATCACTGACACGCGTAGGAAATACTGCTAAAAAAAACACTTGTGTGGAGTTTTGAGCTTATTTCACATCAGTTCCCTTTATGTTTAATTTTTTGCCACACAATGGGTAAGCACGGGACGTTTATTTACATCCTCTGTGTTATATTGTCATGTATGTGTCTAGAATTTTAGTCGTATAATAATGCAATACTAATGCAATGAGAGCAAATGATTCGGCCCAAGAACAGTTGAATCCATTCTCAGTTATCTTTGTTTTTTTTTCCTTTTTTGATCCATGGCCCCTGACACATCTGTTTACACAACAGCCTACGGAGCTGGAAGAAATGTGTGTCGCCAGCTCTGACGTAAATCTTCATTGACAGAATTCTTGTATTTAAATACTATGCACATTTTTACAGCATCGGAAAAGTTTATTAGTGTGTGCCATGTTTTTCCTCCTACAAAAATTCTATTAAACCAAAAAATATACTCACGCAATTTTCCACTTTCACATTTTTTGAACGAGCTCCAGTGATCCACTAGGCGCTAAGAGCATAAGGTCTGAGACGCACACCTTTTTGGATCATTTGGCTGCTCAAATACTGTATCTTCACTTTGCTAAGAGGGTTGTTCATAGAAAAGAAAGAAAAGTCAGATAAAACATTTAACCAAAAGAGTGCAGTTCATATGTAATGGGGGTCACTTGACTGTCCAGTCTGGAGTTCTGTTTAACTGGTAGCATTTCTCTTCTCCAGAGATAACCCTTTTAACCCTCTCCACAGTCTCCACAGTCTCCCCAGTTACCTTTGGTGTTGCACGAGTTTGGCACAGGCCAGCAGTGCATGGCTCTGTCTGTACTGTCCACCCATACGGAGGAGACTGTGGGTACTCGGTGAAGTGGCGAGTCAAAGATCCAAAACTCCTCTTCTTCTATACCGAAGAGTGCTCAGCTACGATCAAATACTCCTCAGGTTCTCCAGATGAAACTTTGTGTGAAGTAAATGACCTTAATCACGACTCAATCTATAGCTTCAAGCCCCCAGGTGAGTCTCAGCTCTCACACACTTTTCACACTAACCCTACAACTGGGTCAGACGCTCATCATTCCTTTATTCTGAACTTATATGACTTACACATACTGCTATTACCACATCCATCAATTTAGATACCCCTGTTTTCCAACGCTCATTAGTACTGCAAATCCCAAGAGTATCTGGCTGCAAACTTGTACCAGGAGTCCCCTCACCTGGTACAGGCCACACGATGAGGGGACTCCTGGTACAAGTCACGACACGAGGGGACTCCTGGTACAAGTCACGTAACGAGGGACTCTTGGTACAAGTCACGTAACGAGGGGACTCCTGGTACAAGTCATGACATGAGGGGACTCCTGGTACAAGTCACGTGACGAGGGGACTCCTGGTACAAGTCACGACACGAGGGGACTCCTGATACAAGTTACGTGATGAGGGGACTCCTGGTAAAGGTCACAACACGAGGGGACTCCTGGTTCAAGTCACGACACGAGGGGACTCCTGGTACAAGTCACGACACGAGAGGACTCCTGGTACAAGTCACGACACGAGAGGACTCCTGGTACAAGTCACGACACGAGAGGACTCCTGGTACAAGTCACGACACGAGGGGACTCCTGGTGCAAGTCACGACACGATGGACTCCTGGTACAAGTCACGTGACGAGGGGACTCCTGGTACAAGTCACGTGACGAGGGGACTCCTGGTACAAGTCACGGGACGAGGGGACTCCTGGTATAAGTCACGTGACGAGGGGACTCCTGTTATAAGTCACGACACGATGGACTCCTGGTACAAGTCACGTGACGAGGGGACTCCTGGTACAAGTCACGGGACGAGGGGACTCCTGGTATAAGTCACGTGACGAGGGGACTCCTGGTACAAGTCACGGGACGAGGGGACTCCTGTTATAAGTCACGTGACGAGGGGACTCCTGGTGCAAGTCACGACACGAGGGGACTCCTGGTATAAGTCACGTGACGAGGGGACTCCTGTTATAAGTCACGTGACGAGGGGACTCCTGGTATAAGTCACGTGACGAGGGGACTCCTGTTATAAGTCACGTGACGAGGGGACTCCTGTTATAAGTCACGTGACGAGGGGACTCCTGTATAAGTCACGTGACGAGGGGACTCCTGTTATAAGTCACGTGACGAGGGGACTCCTGGTATAAGTCACGTGACGAGGGGACTCCTGGTATAAGTCACGTGACGAGGGGACTCCTGGTACAAGTCACGGGACGAGGGGACTCCTGGTATAAGTCACGTGACGAGGGGACTCCTGGTACAAGTCACGGGACGAGGGGACTCCTGTTATAAGTCACGTGACGAGGGGACTCCTGGTGCAAGTCACGACACGAGGGGACTCCTGGTACAAGTCACGGGACGAGGGGACTCCTGTTATAAGTCACGTGACGAGGGGACTCCTGGTGCAAGTCACGACACGAGGGGACTCCTGGTACAGGTTTACAGTCAGATGCCTCACGCAGTTCCTACACACGCACACACAGCCACTTCATAATGACAAATAATGTTTGTGTTATTACTTTACCATTGCATTATTAAATCATGGTTGTATTTAGTCATTGTTTTCAGTACTCTGTGCTGTATTTTCTGTATTTCAATGATCTATATTTGACCATAAATTTCATGCATACAAATTAAAATTTGATTTTTGTTGGGTACTCATGTAATCAGTTAATTTGTAATACGAATACTGTGTATTTACAACAGTAATATGTTGTATGTTTGATTCATTTTAAAAATAGACACACAAAAACAATTGTAAGGCGCTTCTAAACTAAAATAACGTATTTGGTTGGACACAGGTCAAGTCAATACATCTTCGCTAAAACAATCACAATATCTCGTCTACATCTAATAATAAAGTTGTTTATTTTTTACATCCAGGAAGAGCCCTTAGCATTCGTCTAAATCACTTTTGCCTGCTAAGACTGCTCACTCACTTCTAAAATTTGTGACAGAGGCTTCTAAACACATCATGGTGAAGAAATAAAAGGCTCAGAATTTCAAAATGTTTTCATCCTTGGAACCCTTCACCGTTAATAACCAGGGATTTAAGAAAGTCTTGCGTAACTTGGGATGTGTAGGTAAAGCTAATCAATGCTAATGTTCTACTTAAAACAAAAACAAGTGACCTTTATGAGTCTTATGAAACAAAACACTCTATGAGCTGACTGCATAAATACTCATCTGTGCTCTCACAAAATTGATTTGAAGTGATTTTATATGCATATGATTTGAACCCAAGTCTCCATCACAAACAAACACTTTTGTTTTTAAAGTTACATAAGCTCACCTGTCTCTCTGTGCCCAGGATACAGAGATGAACCTGAGTGGAACCAGACTCTAGACGAGAACATAACTGGACCATGGAATGAGACTGTAGAAGAGCCACATGGTAATAACTTCTATTCAACTGGTATTGCGTGATGTGTGCAGGCTGTTAGTACAATAAAGTACAATAAGGTCACGGCTGTGGTCTATTGTCAAAGGTTTGGGTTTGATTG
The DNA here is from genome assembly GCA_038363315.1 of Mugilogobius chulae. Lineage (NCBI taxonomy): Eukaryota > Metazoa > Chordata > Actinopteri > Gobiiformes > Gobiidae > Mugilogobius > Mugilogobius chulae. The sequence goes on along the minus strand of CM076413.1, from coordinate 9,470,011 downwards.
TAAAATTTATATTCTAAAATGGCAGAGAAAATTGGTGTAACCAATGAAACAGGTAGATTTAAATCTTTCCCTGCCATTGACGTCTATTTCTGTCATTGTACTTTTATTCTCTGCGGCAATGTGTGGTTCTCTGATGCACGTGCTGATTTTGTCCACAGTCAAATACATGATGCAGTTTCACAGATTCACCAGCAGATGGTGCAATTGAGTGAGCACAAGGACCCAGAGGAAGTCACATGACCAGGAAACACATGTAATCTTTATTGACTTTTAGCCAGCTCAGTCGGCTGTTTTTATGTGATCAGCTGCTTCTGGAGGCTGCTGATCAGTCGGATCTGTGTTAAACTTTGATTTGAGTTCTTCCGCAGTATCCATCTGGAACTTGACTCGCTGAAAGTGTTTGGGTAAAGGTGGGATGTTTAGTTAAATATGTCGAGCTGATTGGGTGAGCGGCCTACCTTATTTGTGCTTAGCCAGACATAGCAACAAATCGTAATGGTGTATCCAATGTCTGCGTGGGATAGAACAAGTACGTGTTACTCACTCACTCACACTACTCTTTTTTTGAAGAGCAGTGTGTGTACCATAGGCTCTCCACTGAACACCACTACAAAAAGTGCACAACACTTACAGCGAAGGCTGACTTCCTGAGGTTCACTCCTCTCACTGGAGCTCAGGCTGGCTTGCTGTGGTACTGCTTATTGTTCAGACACTCTAAGTCTTTGTCGTCTCCGGGATCCTGGGATTCTTTCCAGGCTTTGTGTCCGGTATTGCCCCATACTGCCAAGTAATTCTGCTCACTCCACTGCACTCACTTCATGCATCTTCTGTGAGTTCCTTGTGAAGTGCCTTGTGCAGCAGCTCCAGTCCACTGTAGTCTGTATTTGCCCAAAGCCATGTCAATTCTTGCAAGAATGTTCGTATGACTTGAAAGTTGCATCAGATTGCTGCAACTTCCGGAAAAATAGACTCTTTCCGGATTCTTTCCACACACTTGCGCACTGCTCCAAGGTTTGTGTACAAGGACACATTGGTTTTAATCACTTTCTAAGTCTTGCGGGACCGATTTCGCACTGTACAGCAGTGGTTAAAAGCACAGTAACCACGCAAAGATAAAATAAAGCAGCTACAAACACCACCCAATCGGTCTTCTCACACTGTCAAGCACAAGGTTCTTCACACATTCTTTCCACATGTTCTCCTTCTGTACTGTTTTTTGCAGAGTCCTGGGCAGTCCCTGTCCCTCTCACTGAACTGATGTTTGGGCTGCGTTTGGTGGAACTGGCAGTACTTTTTCTCATCCTGGTGTTACTGCTCAGATTGTACACTGTTGGCTTCCTCTGCCGTCCCTCTGACCGCCAGCAGGTTAGGAGAAGTTCATTTACAAAAGCCTTTGGCATTAAGTTTATTGTTGTATTGTGTTCACAGGAAGCAGAGGAGACCCAGGAGGCAATGGAAGAGACACTGGTCTGATTATGCACAAGTTTTAGGGCACAAGGATTTGCTTCTTATCAGTGTAATCAAATAATAACCAAGCTTTGTGTGACAAAATCTGTTGTTAAAGTGTTGCGGTGGTTAACCAGCTTTGTGGTAGTAGTGATAATGCAGTTGTTTTCAGTCTCAAAAACTCAAATTTGGCTGAAGGTTATAAAAACTTAATAAAGTTTCCATACTACAATCGCATCCACTATACCGCCTACACCCAAAACCTACCACACCCGCAACCGACCATACCAAAAACAGACCACACCCACAAACCGACCGCAAACCGATCACATCCACAAATGACCGCACCCACAACCGACCGCTCCTACAACCGCCTACATCCACAACTGTCTACATTCACTATCGCCTACAAACACAACCGACCACACCCGCAACCGATCGCATCCACAAGTGACCACCAAACAACCGACAACTGACCACATCCAAAATGATCGCATGCACAACCTACCAAAACTAACCACATCCACAAATGACCGTACCCACAATCGACCACAACTAACCACGCCCACAACCGACTGCATCCTCAAACGACTGCAGTCACAATCTACCACACCCACAACTGACCAGACCCATAGTTTACTGCACTCGCAACCGACCGCATCCACAAACGACCATAACAATCAAATCAAATCAATTTATTTTTTGTATAGCCCAAAATCACAACAACAGTCGTCTCTGAGGACTTCCCAAGATTATTAAAATCAAATAAAAATACATATTCAATGAAACAATACACATTAAATTAAACATTTGATCAAGCATGTCAAAGCAGATTATTAGTAGAGCAAATGAATGATTGTCCAGAGCATCCCCTGTCTTAGACCCTCCTTCTCGGCAAGGAAAAACTAAAAAAAAAAACCCTAAGGGAAAAAGAGAAACCTCGAGGAGAACCACAGTGAAGAAGAGATCCACTCCCATGGACGGACAGGCTGTAGATGTAACTAAGACTAAAGTTATAGAATGAATGAAACCTTTATTGCCCCAAGGGGAATTTGTCTTGCACTCACAGAGCACAGGGGGATACAAAATTAAATAGTAAAAATACAACACATAAAACACAAATAGATTAAAAATGTTAAGCATAGTCTATTATAAAAACATCTACATCAGAGTTTGTTGAGAAGCTGGATACTTCGTGGACAAAGGATGTGATGCCTCTCCTAGTCTTCATTTTGGGCATTGCCAAACCTTCGTCCCGGATGGTAGGAGACAGTATTCCGGGTTCAAAGGATGTTGTGTGTCCGCTACAAATCTTTTGAGCAAGACTCAAGGTGAACCGATCCACTAAAGCCGAGATGCTGTCCATCTGTGTTCCTGAGATCTTGCTTCCTAGTCGCACTGTCTTTTCCAGTTTAGTTTTGTTTTGTACAGACAGTGCTCCACCCAACACTGAGTAGAGCAGAGTAGAATAGAGCCTATGTCTGTAGAGCCAGAGTCCATAAGCAGAGGAAAACGACTCGTCCAGCAGGACCAGGACAGGCCAATCCTGGAGAGGGAGGTGGGGCGGAGGTCCAGAAAGAGGAAGTCCGATGTCAGTGGTCCGGCCCACGTCAGTGGAACAGCAACGATCTGAAACAGTTAGGACAGGGGACAACGAGTGAATAGCAAAGAACAGACTAGAGATGAACTGTAATTTATTATTATTTACAAGAAAGGCAGAAGTGAGAGGATAGTGCTCAAGTTGCCATACTTTCCCCAGTATATTTGCTCCTAGGGCAGCCTGACTAGAACTGTGGGTTTAGAGTCTGTTCCTAACTGACCTGACCATATCACATTCGCAAATGACCAGAGTCCTGTCCCACAAAGCTGGATTTGGGGTTTAGCCATAAGTTCTGGGTTAAACCTGGTCTGGTCCTACAAAACTGGATCACTTCCTATCAGGGCAGATCTCTATGACAACATGCAGCAAACTCATAACCTGCTCCGGACCAGGATAAGTTCCTGAATAAGTTAAAAAGACAAGGCGCTGGCTGACCAGAGATCAGAATTTAGGCGTTTGTGAAGAGAAAGGAGAGAGAGAGAGCAGCGGAGAAATGAGGAAATGCGAAAGTCACGGCGTATTCTTTTATGTTAAAGCGATGCGATGCGATTCATAAAGAGGATGTGTGATGATTAAAACACTTTCATTGTCAGAAATATTGAATGACACATTTGGCTGTGGATCTTTACACATCACTTTGACTCAGATGAAAAGCCTAAAGACACTAGCAGTCGATCTATTAAATGTTTGGTGATGTCTGCACAAGTCTGTTATATCCATACATGACATTTAAATTAACTCTGTAGTGTAACTTCTGTCTATTAATAGACAGACTAATTAGTCGCTTTAAGTGCAGACTTGAAGCTGCAGCACGTTTGCTTCGCTTAGATTTTAACACTCGTATATGTTTCCTCACATTTGAAGTCCGCAGCTTGGTTGTTCTGATTGGTGAGTTTGCATTAACCTCGCCCTGCTCCATGAATGCGCACGGCTTCATTGAGAAAATCCCGGTTAACAGACCACACCCATATCTGACCACACAACCGACCAGACCCACGACAATCATCACAATAAGTAATTAAGTATTATCAAATAGAGTGGTCATCAGTCAACGTCATTATTATTACTGCACTTATAACCTATAAGGACGAATTAGCAGCATAATCTTGTTTTCAAACTGTGAACAGCGCTGGCGAATGTCACACGCAGTTTGTGCATGCATCTCCCAAGTTAAGAAACAATGAATGTCTCTATCGACACTCTTTGACACAGGGATCTCAAACTCGCAGTCCCCGGAAGGATGTGTCTCTAAAATGCGCTACAGTACAGCAATTTAATTATAATTTGTCCAAAATTTACCAAGGGAGAACAGTCTGACCCGGGTAACTCACTTTTATTTTGTATAATTTTTTACAACCTGTGTGTGTGTGCTGTAAAATGTAAAAAAAAGAATAATTAAATACTTAAATAAATAGATGTGGACATTGTTATATAAGGTTTATGCTAAAAGAGACTGAATTTTGCATACTTAAAAATGTAAACAGAAATAATTCATTTTAAACTTCTTACTTCAGTATACATGATTGCTCACGTAGCTAATACATTCTGAGCTTCAGAATTGTTCATCATGATGAGTTTTAATGTTTGTTCACAGCTGTTAGCGACGAGGTGAGTCTCCATGCTAACAACAGTTAGCCACAATGCTAAAAACAACAACTGAAAAAGTTGACTACAAACAGGATTTTGTTAGACATAGACAGGACATTGCGGACTAATTTCCACCTGAGTAGATACATTACCATGCTAGGGGGAAATTGTTTTAAGTTATTTTGTTGCAAAAAAAATCGAGTATAGTCCCTTTAATAGCCCCATTTATATAGAACATAGCATAGTCAGCAGGCCAAGTTTCGCTTATGGACCCTAGTCTGAACGCTTTTTAAAAAATAAAAAAAAAAGTCTATTTATATAGTGCTTTCTACCTTTCCAGGCACTTAAAGCACTTTACAATCTAGTATAGACCCAGTGTACGCAGACACTGAGGCAATGTGATTCAAGTGTCTTGCCCAAGGACACAACGACATTCTACTCTTGTCATCCCACTATGGCACAGGATGTTCCAGCAGTCTCTCATCCAAGTACTAACCAGGCTCTAACTTGNTGTTTTGTGTGACAATATATAAATATATATATAAATAAATATATAGTATGTATTTTGTGTAACTTTGTAACATGTTTTTATGGCTAGTGAAAGATGCATTAACCTAGCGTTGTGTGTTTTACAATGCATTTGAATCTGAGGACCTATTACCCTATGGGTATTTGTAAAAAAACAAAAAAATTATACATATGTACAGTATGATGAAGTCTTGTAACTTTTTTTGTAAATAAAAGCACTGTAAACTGTCTTTATGAAGTGTTAAACTGAAAAGATTCAACTCAAAACAAACTGATCCATTTTCTTTTTGTTTCCATGTTTTCAAAAGTATAAACCTAGACGTGTCCTAATTTTATTTATTACAATAAAGTAAGACCTCATGACAATGACACGCATTCCTTTTTAATTTGGAATATGTATTTTAGAGCCTCAGATGCAGCGACACCTGAAAAAGTCCTGCTGCTCAGGTAATGAACCTATGGCCCTGAGTCTAGAGCAGGAAAGTCCAAAAGTTTTTACTGAGAGCCACGTGACAGAATACAGGGATGAGGGAAGATCAGATTGCACTGACACAGCTGTAACAGAACCACTACTTACTTTAAAGAGGACACAAAAACATCTACTGTATTTTGTCATTAATTTACTTGCTGTTGTAGTTTATTTAAAGATTACATATTATACTATTGCTATTCTAAAAATGCTTCTTAATCAAAAACACTTCCGAAGTTTTGTCTGTGAGATAGCTTTGGTTTCCCCCAAAACACTGTTCTGAATGCCCCTGATCTGTGATGTCATACGTAGACCTCTCTGATCTTCTGCACTGCTTTAAGTCCATTTCTGCAGCACTAGCATATCAGGCAAGATCGACTTGATTCTTTACTCTGTGAAATTTACTTTTCAGTCAGTTGATAGAGCTTTAACTCAATTCCCGACCTGGGAAACACCTGATTGTGTGCTTCACTACACTCTATATTGGTTCATGCGTGAGATTACAAATTGGGGGTACTAAGGATATTTGAAGGAAGAAAATAACACAAATGCATCATATTTGTCCTTTTAAGTCATGGTTGCATGGTTGTGTTTTACTGGATTATCCTTTACCCTAGACTATGTGAGGCTCAAGTGTTCAGAGAGTGTTCAAAATAAATCCTTTTTCACTTACCACCTATCCCCACCCACATCTAAACCACTACAAAAGGGTAGACGTTTTGCAGTTTACCACAAAATCATAATACATCTCTTTTTAGGGCTGCAGCTGTTTTGCTTTAACACTCTTCTTTGGAGGTTTCACTCAAGCGGTATGATTTGAAGTGGTAAATTATCGCCCTCGTGTTTTTCTTGTGGAGAAATGAGGGCGCGAGACTTCTCTTGTGCGTCAGAGGTGCGTGCAAAAGCTGTGTTCTCAGCACAGGCCAGGATCTGTTATAATAAAACACTCAAACTGTTTATATATGATACAGCCTGATTCCGAGAAAAGAAGAACAGGAAGGACAGAGGTGTATAATAAAATGATGGGAGAGAAGGAGGAGGGAGAGAGAAAAGGAAGGGGGGGGGAGTGTCAGGCTGGTGTTGTCAGTGGGACTAGCACAGGAGCTATCAGCACTTAAGCTAACAACATCTATTTACCAGTTTATGCACTTTTTCGACAATGGATTTAAATCAAATGTTGTCTGAGATTGAAGGAGGAAACGATGAGGAAATTGAGCGGCTTTTGCAGCGCTACAACAGTGAGGTAAGCATGATTCGCTCGTTAATGTCATCAAAACAAACAGGAAGCTAGCGTTAGCCCATCCGCGCTAGCATGCTAACTTTCGTCACTGTCAAAGCTATTTTATTGTTATACTTACATACATTTTAACGAACACCAAAATCATGGCCTGTATACACATAAGATCTGCATACATGGTAAACATAACGTTATATTAGTGATTTAGCTAGCGTTATATCATGTTAACATAACGTTAGCTATGTAGCTACAAGAGGCAAATGCACCTATTAAGTTACGTGTTGCGTGTTTAGCAAGTTTATTCTATCTGCGACATGTGTCTTCATGTGACCAACTCACGAGGATGATGTTTGTCTTTCAGAACAACCGCACATTCACATTTGACCAGAAGGAAGAATCACTGAGGATTGTAAGTGTCAGTGCCTGTTTGTGGCTCTGTTGAAAATACTGTTTTGCATTACATGTGAAAAAACTTTTTTTATTTTATTATTATTATTATTATTTTTTACGTCGGCAATCTTACATATTAAAACTGTCATTTGTTTCCTGTGTCAAAAAATTGGTGAGAGCTCAATCTACTGGCTGCATTAGAAGTGGAAACAATCAAACCCATCCTGTCTAATTTGCTAAAGCTGCAGAAATACTTAAAACAATGATTTATGGACTTGGAAACAGTGCAGACAATCTCAGAGAGCTACCTCTGACTTTACAAATCTTTTGAGCTCAGAGGTTAAATAATAGCCAGAACTCCAGTTGTATTTTTGATAAGGAAACAACATGATTAGTAACATGTATTCCCTTTTTTGCCTGCTCTCACAGACAGCCTTTTCACGACTTAACCCTACAAACTGGGTCAGACGCTCATCATTCCTTTATTCTGAACTATATGACTTACACATACTGCTATTACACATCCATCAATTTAGATACCCCTGTTTTCCAACGCTCATTAGTACTGCAAATCCCAAGAGTATCTGGCTGCAAACTTGTACCAGAGTCCCTCACCTGGTACAGGCCACACGATGAGGGGACTCCTGGTACAAGTCAACGACAGGAGGGACTCCTGGTACAAGTCACGTAACGAGGGGACTCTTGGTACAAGTCACGTAACGAGGGGACTCCTGTACAAGTCATGACATGAGGGGACTCCTGGTACAAGCGTGACGAGGGGACTCCTGGTACAAGTCACGACACGAGGGGACTCCTGATACAAGTTACGTGATGAGGGGACTCTGGTAAAGGTCACAACACGAGGGACTCCTGGTTCAAGTCACGACACGAGGGGACTCCTGGTACAAGTCACGACACGAGAGGACTCCTGGTACAAGTCACGAACACGAGAGGACTCCTGGGTACAAGTCACGACACGAGAGGACTCCTGGTACAAGTCACGACACGAGGGGACTCCTGGTGCAAGTCACGACACGATGGACTCCTGGTACAAGTCACGTGACGAGGGGATCCTGGTACCAAGTCACGTGACGAGGGGACTCCTGGTACAAGTCCACGGGACGAGGGACTCCTGGTATAAGTCACGTGACGAGGGACTCCTGTTATAAGTCACGACACGATGGACTCTGGTACAAGTCACGTGACGAGGGGACTCCTGGTACAAGTCACGGGACGAGGGGACTCCTGGTATAAGTCACGTTGACGAGGGACTCCTGGTACAAGTCACGGGACGAGGGGACTCCTGTTATAAGTCACGTGACGAGGGGACTCCTGGTGCAAGTCACGACACGAGGGACTTCCTGGTATAAGTCACGTGACGAGGGGACTCCTGTTATAAGTCACGTGACGAGGGGACTCCTGGTATAGTCACGTACGAGGGGACTCCTGTTATAAGTCAACGTGACGAGGGGACTCCTGTTATAAGTCACGTGACGAGGGGACTCCTGGTATAAGTCACGTGACGAGGGGACTCCTGTTATAAGTCACGTGACGAGGGGACTCCAGGTATAAGTCACGTGACGAGGGGACTGCCTGGTATAGGAGTCACGTGAACGAGGGGACTCCTGGTACAAGTCACGGACGAGGGGACTCCTGGTATAAGTCACGTGACGAGGGGACTCCTGGTACAAGTCACGGACGAGGGGACTCCTGTTATAAGTCACGTGACGAGGGGACTCCTGGTGCAAGTCACGACACGAGGGGACTCCTGGTACAAGTCACGGGACGAGGGGACTCCTGTTATAAGTCACGTGACGAGGGGACTCCTGGTGCAAGTCACGACACGAGGGACTCCTGGTACAGGTTTACAGTCAGATGCCTCACGCAGTTCCTACACACGCACACACAGCCACTTTCATAATGACAAATAATGTTTGTGTTATTACTTTACCATTGGCATTATTAAATCATGGTTGTATTTAGTCATTGTTTTCAGTACTCTGTGCTGTATTTTCTGTATTCAATGATCTATATTTGACATAAATTTCATGCATACAAATTAAAATTTGATTTTTGTGGGTACTCATGTAATCAGTTAATTTGTAATACGAATACTGTGTATTTACAACAGTAATATGTTGTATGTTTGATTCATTTTAAAAATAGACACACAAAAACAATTGTAAGGCGCTTCTAAACTAAAATAACGTATTTGGTTGGACACAGGTCAAGTCAATACATCTTCGCTAAAACAATCACAATATCTCGTCTACATCTAATAATAAAGTTGTTTATTTTTACATCCAGGAAGAGCCCTTAGCATTCGTCTAAATCACTTTTGCCTGCTAAGACTGCTCACTCACTTCTAAAATTTGTGACAGAGGCTTCTAAACACATCATGGTGAAGAAATAAAAGGCTCAGAATTTCAAAATGTTTTCATCCTTGGAACCCTTCACGTTAATAACCAGGGATTAAAGAAAGTCTTGCGTAACTTGGGATGTGTATAAAGCTAATCAATGCTAAATGTTTCTACTTAAAACAAAAACAAGTGACCTTTATGAGTCTTAAGAACAAACAACTCTATGAGCTGACTGACCTGCATAAATACTCATCTTGTGCTCTCACAAAATTGATTTGAAGTGATTTTATATGCATATGATTTGAACCCAAGTCTCCATCACAAACACACACTTTTGTTTTTAAAGTTACATAAGCTCACCTGTCTCCTGTGCCCAGGATACAGAGATGAACCTGAGTGGAACCAGACTCTAGACGAGAACATAACTGGACCATGGAATGAGACGGTAGAAGAACCACATGGTAATAACTTCTATTGAACTCATATTGGGTGATGTGTGCAGGCTGTCAGTACAATAAAGTACAATAAGGTCACTGCTGTGGTCTATTGTCACAGGTTTGGGTTTGATTGTAAAATTTATATTCTAAAATGGCAGAGAAAATTGGTGTAACCAATGAAACAGGTAGATTTAAATCTTTCCCTGCCATGACGTCTATTTCTGTCATTGTACTTTTATTCTCTGCGGCAATGTGTGGTTCTCTGATGCACGTGCTGATTTTGTCCACAGTCAAATACATGATGCAGTTTCACAGATTCACCAGCAGATGGTGCAATTGAGTGAGCACAAGGACCTAGAGGAAGTCACATGACCAGGAACACATGTAATCTTTATTGACTTTTAGCCAGCTCAGTCGGCTGTGTTTATGTGATCAGCTGCTTCTGGAGGCTGCTGATCAGTCGGATCTGTGTTAAACTTTGATTTGAGTTCTTCCGCAGTATCCATCTGGAACTACCCTCGCTGAAAGTGTTTGGGTAAAGGTGGGATGTTTAGTTAAATATGTCGAGCTGATTGGGTGAGCGGCCTACCTTATTTGTGCTTAGCCAGACAGAAGCAACAAATCGTAATGGTGTATCCAATGTCTGCGTGGGATAGAACAAGTACGTGTTACTCACTCACTCACACTACTCTTTTTTTGAAGAGCAGTGTGTGTACCATAGGCTCTCCACTGAACACCACTACAAAAGTGCACAACAGTTACAGCGAAGGCTGACTTCCTGGGGTTCACTCCTCTCACTGGAGCTCAGGCTGGCTTGCTGTGGTACTGCTTATTGTTCAGACACTCTAAGTCTTTGTCGTCTCCGGGATCCTGGGATTCTTTCCAGGCTTTGTGTCCGGTATCCCCATACTGCCAAGTAATTCTGCTCACTCCACTGCACTCACTTCATGCATCTTCTGTGAGTTTCCTTGTGAAGTGCCTTGTGCAGCAGCCATGTCATTTGCTGTCAATTCTTGCAAGAATGCTCTATGACTTGAAAGTTGCATCAGATTGCTGCAACTTCCGGGAAAAATAGACTCTTTCCGGATTCTTTCCACACACTTGCGCACTGCTCCAAGGTTGTGTACAAGGACACATTGGTTTTAAGCACTTTCTAAGTCTTGCGGGACCGATTTCGCACTGTACAGCAGTGTTAAAACACAACCACGCAAAGATAAAATAAAGCAGCTACAAACACCACCCAATCGGTCTTCTCACACTGTCAAGCACAAGGTTCTTCACACATTCTTTCCACATGTTCTCCTTCTGTACTGTTTTTTGCAGAGTCCTGGGCAGTCCCTGTCCCTCTCACTGAACTGATGTTTGGGCTGCGTTTGGTGGAACTGGCAGTACTTTTTCTCATCCTGGTGTTACTGCTCAGATTGTACACTGTTGGCTTCCTCTGCCGTCCCTCTGACCGCCAGCAGGTTAGGAGAAGTTCATTTACAAAAGCCTTTGGCATTAAGTTTATTGTTGTATTGTGTTCACAGGAAGCAGAGGAGACCCAGGAGGCAATGGAAGAGACACTGGTCTGATTATGCACAATTTTAGGCACAAGGATTTGCTTCTTATCAGTGTAATCAAATAATAACCAAGCTTTGTGTGACAAAATCTGTTGTTAAAAGTGTTGCGGTGGTTAACCAGCTTTGTGGTAGTAGTGATAATGCAGTTGTTTTCAGTCTCAAAAAACTCAAATTTGCTGAAGGTTATAAAAACTAATAAAGTTTCCATACTACAATCGCATCCACTATACCGCCTACACCAAAACCTACCACACCCGCAACCGACCATACCAAAAACAGACCACACCCACAAACCGACCGCAACCGATCACATCCACAAATGACCGCACCACAACCGACCGCTCCTACAACCGCCTACATCCACAACTGTCTACATTCACTATCGCCTACAAACACAACCGACCACACCCAACCGATCGCATCCACAAGTGACCACCAAACACCGACAACTGACCACATCCAAAATGATCGCATGCACAACCTACCAAAACTAACCACATCCACAATGACCGTACCCACAATCGACCACAACTAACCACGCCACAACCGACTGCATCCTCAAACGACTGCAGTCTACCACACCCACAACTGACCAGACCATAGTTTACTGCACTCGCACCGACCGCATCCACAAACGACCATAACCAATCAAATCATCAATTTATTTTTGTATAGCCCAAAATCACAACAACAGTCGTCTCTGAGGACTTCCCAAGATTATTAAAATCAAAATAAAATACATATTCAATGAAACAATACACATTAAATTAAACATTTGATCAAGCATGTCAAAGCAGATTTTAGTAGAGCAAATGAATGATTGTCCAGAGCATCCCCTGTCCTTAGACCCTCCTTCTGCAAGGAAAAACTAAAAAAAAAAAACCCTAAGGGAAAAAGAGAAACCTCGAGGAGAACCACAGTGAAGAAGAGATCCACTCCCATGGACGGACAGGCTGTAGATGTAACTAAGACTAAGTTATAGAATGAATGAAACCTTTATTGCCCCAAGGGGGAATTTGTCTTGCACTCACAGAGCACAGGGGATACAAAAATTAAATAGTAAAAATACAACACATAAACACCAAATAGATTAAAAATGTTAAGCATAGTCTATTATAAAAACATCTACATCAGAGTTTGTTGAGAAGCTGGATACTTCGTGGGACAAAGGATGTGATGCCTCTCCTAGTCTTCATTTTGGGCATTGCAAACCTTCGTCCGGATGGTAGGAGACAGTATTCCGGGTCAAAGGATGTTGTGTGTCCGCTACAATCTGTTGAGCAAGACTCAAGGTGAACCGATCCACTAAAGCCGAGATGCTGTCCATCTGTGTTCCTGAGATCTTGCTTCCTAGTCGCACTGTCTTTTCCAGTTTAGTTTGTTTTGTACAGACAGTGCTCCACCCAACCACTGAGTAGAGCAGAGTAGAATAGAGCCTATGTCTGTAGAGCCAGAGTCCATAAGCAGAGGAAAACGATCGTCCAGCAGGACCAGGACAGGCCAATCCTGGAGAGGGAGGTGGGGCGGAGGTCCAGAAAGAGGAAGTCCCGATGTCAGTGGTCCGGCCCACGTCAGTGGAACAGCAACGATCTGAAACAGTTAGGACAGGGGACAACGAGTGAATAGCAAAGAACAGACTAGAGATGAACTGTAATTTATTATTATTTACAAGAAAGGCAGAAGTGAGAGGATAGTGCTCAAGTTGCCATACTTTCCCCAGTATATTTGCTCCTAGGGCAGCCTGACTAGAACTGTGGGTTTAGAGTCTGTTCCTAACTGACCTGACCATATCACATTCGCAAATGACCAGAGTCCTGTCCCACAAAGCTGGATTTGGGGTTTAGCCATAAGTTCTGGGTTAAACCTGGTCTGGTCCTACAAAACTGGATCACTTCCTATCAGGGCAGATCTCTATGACAACATGCAGCAAACTCATAACCTGCTCCGGACCAGGATAAGTTCCTGAATAAGTTAAAAAGACAAGGCGCTGGCTGACCAGAGATCAGAATTTAGGCGTTTGTGAAGAGAAAGGAGAGAGAGAGAGCAGCGGAGAAATGAGGAAATGCGAAAGTCACGGCGTATTCTTTATGTTAAAGCCGATGCGATGCGATTCATAAAGAGGATGTGTGATGATTAAAACACTTTCATTGTCAGAAATATTGAATGACACATTTGGCTGTGGATCTTTACACATCACTTTGACTCAGATGAAAAGCCTAAAGACACTAGCAGTCGATCTATTAAATGTTTGGTGATGTCTGCACAAGTCTGTTATATCCATACATGACATTTAAATTAACTCTGTAGTGTAACTTCTGTCTATTAATAGACAGACTAATTAGTCGCTTAAGTGCAGACTTGAAGCTGCAGCACGTTTGCTTCGCTTAGATTTTAACACTCGTATATGTTTCCTCACATTTGAAGTCCGCAGCTTGGTTGTTCTGATTGGTGAGTTTGCATTAACCTCGCCCCTGCTCCATGAATGCGCACGGCTTCATTGAGAAAATCCCGGGTTAACAGACCACACCCATATCTGACCACACAACCGACCAGACCCACGACAATCATCACAATAAGTAATTAAGTATTATCAAATAGAGTGGTCATCAGTCAACGTCATTATTATTACTGCACTTATAACCTATAAGGACGAATAGCAGCATAATCTTTGTTTTCAAACTGTGAACAGCGCTGGCGAATGTCACACGCAGTTTGTGCATGCATCTCCCAAGTTAAGAAACAATGAATGTCTCTATCGACACTCTTTGACACAGGGATCTCAAACTCGCAGTCCCCGGAAGGATGTGTCTCTAAAATGCGCTACAGTACAGCAATTTAATTATAATTTGTCCAAAATTTACCAAGGGAGAACAGTCTGACCCGGGTAACTCACTTTTATTTTGTATAATTTTTTTACAACCTGTGTGTGTGTGTGCTGTAAAATGTAAAAAAAAAGAATAATTAAATACTTAAATAAATAGATGTGGACATTGTTATATAAGGTTTATGCTAAAAGAGACTGAATTTTGCATACTTAAAAATGTAAACAGAAATAATTCATTTTAAACTTCTTACTTCAGTATACATGATTTGCTCACGTAGCTAATACATTCTGAGCTTCAGAATTGTTCATCATGATGAGTTTTAATGTTTGTTCACAGCTGTTAGCGACGAGGTGAGTCTCCATGCTAACAACAGTTAGCCACAATGCTAAAAACAACAACTGAAAAAGTTGACTACAAACAGGATTTTGTTAGACATAGACAGGACATTGCGGACTAATTTCCACCTGAGTAGATACATTACCATGCTAGGGGGAAATTGTTTTAAGTTATTTTGTTGCAAAAAAAAATCGAGTATAGTCCCTTTAATAGCCCCATTTATATAGAACATAGCATAGTCAGCAGGCCAAGTTTCGCTTATGGACCCTAGTCTGAACGCTTTTTAAAAAATAAAAAAAAAAGTCTATTTATATAGTGCTTTTCTACCTTTCCAGGCACTTAAAGCACTTTACAATCTAGTATAGACCCAGTGTACGCAGACACTGAGGCAATGTGATTCAAGTGTCTTGCCCAAGGACACAACGACATTCTACTCTTGTCATCCCACTATGGCACAGGATGTTCCAGCAGTCTCTCATCCAAGTACTAACCAGGCTCTAACTTGCTTAGCTTCTGAGATCTGACAGGATCAGGCTTTGACAAACAGGTATGGCCATTTGCATTCCAAGAAATGGTGCTTTGTCAGAGATTCTCTACTCTGCCTCGTCTTTCTTTGGGCAAAGTTGTGTAAAAACAGCAGTCATGTCTAGGCATTCTAGTAGGCCTTTACCTGATTTATCACCCTGGCATAAACTGTACATATGCAGTGTTTCCTGTGTAGCTCACATTTCACTTGATTGAACAGATTACAATATTAGTTGATAAATAAACTGCACTTCCTCAGTTTGAACCACAAAGTGTGATAAAGACGCCTCTGCACCGGAATGTTCTTAGCAATCTACTTTTCAATATTAGGCTTTAAAACCGCTTCTTGTTAATGCATAGGTTTTATATGTTTTATAATAACACTGACATGAAGATTGTATTAGAAAAAGGACATTTTCGCCAAACCCTGAAATTTAATGAAAACAAGGAATTTCAAATGTCTATTAAAAGATATAAATGAATATTTCCGGCTGTGAATATTGTTTAAAATGAGTAAAAATGCTTGGCAGTTAAGGAGGACCAAAGTGAGGGCTGTCAGTGAAAGGGTTAAGTATTTTTGACTTGTTTTAAGATGGTATTTTGTCAACATCTCCTTTTAAAAGAATCAGCACTATATCCCACAGTCAGACAGTCTGCAGTACATTACCACACAAACGGCTCAGGGTGAAATGTGTGTGCGTTTATCGGCCGCTCTTGTTCGTTTGGAGAATTGGGTTGAAGTGGCTCTTGTAATGTCGAGCGCTCGTTGAACCCATTTCCCTTTTCTAAACCTGTCTGTGTGCTTCCATTTGAAAGCAATAACAGCTCCTCTCACCGCTGACCAAAACACTCTGAACGAGCGCTGTTACGTCACACTCAACTCGCAGAAGTCCAGCTTTAAAGGACACGTCTCTGCACTATCTGTACTGTTATAGCTCAGAAGAAAAGAAGAAGAGAGGAGGACTGAAGGAGAGAGTGATCAGATGTATGGGGCTGTTCTTAATAAATATGACCTTAAAGGTGCATTGCGTAAGTTAAAATGCTCAATATTACGATATGTAAAATTACCGTCCATTGACACAGGCCTGGATGTGGTCATGATGTTTTGTAAACTTACCAAGGTTGCCTCTGTAATCACAGACAGGCTCATAAATGTGAGTGGCGCTGGTCGCATTCTCCCGTGCTAGTCCTCCTTCACTGGATTATTGTCATTATTTGTATTTATTTCGCAAAAGCTCTTTGTTTTTATACAACATACAAATGCTGTAAAGATTGTTTAATAAAAGGATAAAACAAACAATCAATAATAAATACTGCCATCTAGCTTCCGAACACCCGCAACACACATAAAAATTATCAAAACAACTGCACCAGCCTGAGGCCCACTGAGGGGCTGAGAACTGTGCTGGAGATCAATAGGACGCTCAACTGGCGATTATTTTCATTAGAAGGTAAGACATTCAATTATAAACAGGACTATCAAAGTATAGAGGGATTTTCGGTCGACGTCACTTTCCTTCCTACAGCGCATGCGTTATGCAGAAAGACCCGCTCTCCGTTTGTTTTCATGGGGAAACTCCTTCGAATTAAACAACGAAACGGGATGACAGCTAACTGCTTTCATCAGGTCTGAACTGGTCTGTCTCCTGAAGCTTGAGACAGTGTTTTTTTTTTTTTTTTTTTTCGACGTTTTTTTTTTTACTTACCTCAACTTTTAAGGGTCGTAGCATCAAATTTCATCCATACATGTTGACTTAGCGGTTTTTAGTTTTAGTTTTAGTTTAGTCTTTATTTGAAGGGACAATGTACAGAGACAATAAGTTAAAAAACAGAGATGTTCTGCACCAGATTATAGCTAGATAGCTAGTTTCCATCTGCAGTCCCTGAGTTACAGAAGTAAATACAGTGCAATTCTACTCATTCAACAATAAGAGCAATAATTCAACCAATCAGACTCACTCACAAAACACAGCATCAGTCGTACGCTAGCATCTGATTTAGACAGATATTTCCTGACATTATCCAACACATTCACATGCGGTTACTATACATCAATTCAACTACTTTGTACACTAAAGGGTTAAGAATATGCTACATATTCAGGTGCAGCATTTTACATTTGCATCACACAATTCTATATTTACACATAAAGAGATATTACAGTAAAGAGTGACCCAAACATCGGAAGGTGCTTAGTTCAGTGCTCACAGGCCTGATTGTTCCACAGCCACTTTTTCAGTTCAACCGTGAAAGTTGCATAGTTTGTTAGATTTTTGAGTTCAGTTGGAAGGTTGTTCCACCCTCTTGCATTATAGGAAAATGCTGTTTGTGCAAATTAGGTTTTTCGTTTTGGTATAAAACACTGGCCCCTGCTAGAGGCCCGCGTGGCTCTGGAAGTCACTGCTGATGTGAGCTGTACAAAGTGCTTAAGAGGTGCTGGTGCGGAATTATCAAGAATTCTGTGGACCATTCTGATTGACGCTAATCTTTGTATGGTTAGGTGTTTGTCTTGATTAATGTTGTATAGTGTTTGGCATTGAGCATTTTTTATGAGAAAATAGTCCTGTGAAGAGCTTGTTTACAACTTTTCCAAAGCTTTTTCTCAAACTCTAACTAATCTTACCTTGTGTAACTTTTGGAGTTTGAAAACTGATCAGAACAAACAAAATAGCCAGCATCTACTTTTTTCATACAAAAAACTTTGTCTTCTTAGCTCAGAAAACATTTAGCAGAAAATAACAATGTGTCAAAAGAATCTTTTTAGCCTAAAATACGTCTTCAGCTGAAGATAGTAAGGAGGGTGCTGTGCCAATAAATACCATAGATATAAACTTGATTTTATTTTTCTAATCAAGTTTATATAATTTTGTGATTACATGTTCCAGAGTTTATAAAAAAACACAGTCTCTTTTAAATTATCATAGATGAATTGGAATGTCTAATTTTAAAGAGCAAATACTGAGAATTAAACAATTAGATGTGCCTACTTTCATCGTTATATTTGATCATTCACTGCTTTTCATTTCTCACACCTCACTGGAGTTTCAAAAAAGCACACCTTTCCCAAACTTTTCTCCGAGCGTTCCTGGCCTCGCTTCCAATAAAAACAAGATGGAGTTAAATTCTCGTCTTCGGAGTTAAATATTCCTAAAAGTCCCCAAAGCGCGGCGGAGACCCTTTGTGGTAGCGGGAGCGTATTGAAGTTAATTTGGTGGATTTGGTGGCATCTGTGAGGTGCTTGGATGGGACTGGAGCTGGGACGCCGCTGGTGGAGGTGTGTTAAATAACTCATAATAAGTGAGAGACAGATGGCCAATGGTGCCTGCTCCGTGTTCAGCCCCAATCCAAATGTCTCTTTGACAGAACGGGAAAATACGGAGATGGAACAATGGCCTTCCGCATCTCATCTTGGAGGAGGAATGTGCTGCAGATCTGAGAATCTTCTGATCAAAAGGTCGGGTTCACGACATTAGATTACTTTTATAGTCTAAACTGGATTAAAAGGTAAATTATTTAAATGTTTTGATTTATTTTACACATTTCTAAGTCCTGAGTCTAAACTTGGGCTCCCAAACTCAAATGGAGCTGAGGCAGAAATGATCGGAGGCAAATTGTCAAGGGCCGCATTTTAAAATTCTAGCCTGCTCTGATATGTTCAATAATAATAAGGTCAATTAGGCTGTACAGCCTCAATACACATACAGCCACAGTATTTCCACATGAATATTTTATATTGCATTTCACAATCTGTCTCCTATGTGAAAAAAGTAAATGAAAGTGTGTAACCAGGGCACACTGTCCTCCCCCGAAAATTTGGGCCAAATTGCAGGTAATTTGCTTTATTCTGGTGCATTTTAGAAGTTTTATAGTCACACAACCACATAGTCACATCTCAATAATACTGTATAAGCCTTATTATTTCCATGATTTTATTTTCCAGTTTTTTTCTAAGTGACTCCTTTAGTGATTTTCACACACGTGAACCTTCAGTCTGTTTCACAAACACCACAGGCTTGAGCCTTTACTTGGACGTCTGAACACAGGCTTATATTGATAACATTTAGACTGCTTTCACACTAGCAGCCTTTGGTCTGGACTTTAGACTTTCCAATAAGGTTTGGTCCAAATCCAGATGTGAACGATGCCAACAGCTGGTCCTTGGTTCGCAAAAAAGTGCTGGACTTGGTCTGAACCGAGGTCTGGTCAAGACCAGTGTGAACGCTAAAGTTCAGACTTTAGACCAAATCCAGGAAGTGTTAGACGTTCGCTTCCGCACAGACGAGAGAACGAGAAGACGATAGACTCAAACGTGAGGAGAAAAGTGAAAGACCAAGTCTGAAAACTACTGTGAAGTCAAGTCAAGTACTGCTTTCATCAAGTGTCAGAACTGATCGAAACACCAGAATACAGCGCTGCTCGAACTGTAAAATGTTTCTTTATACGGTCTTTAACCTCAAATACACCGACAATTACGGCTACATTAAACTGAAGTAGAGAAAGTATGGTCAAAGCAACCACAACAACACAGGTAAAACTATAACATTTAAATACAGGGACGGCTCTAGCCATAGACAGGTGTCTTGCCACCAGCAGTGAAGTCCAGACTCATCGCTCTGACGCGCCTTGAGGGCTGATTGTGTGGCTCTCCGTATCCGCATGTTCGTGATCAATAGTAAACTTCCAAGTGCGACGGAGAAACCAACAAGTCTCCACAGCAATGTATTTATTCCTTGGTTGCTTCACTCACGTCCTCGTGGGAGTGAGCATTGTGAGTTTGGGCCATGAGAATGCTGCGTCTGTGACTAGACAAAACACCTGTTTCTCCAACCATTCAACACTCAAGGAGGCTGAATCGGTGCACAGACACTCAATGGGTCTGTTTTGGCGCTGATTGAAGTTCTTTGCAGTTTCGAAACACGTTCTGAGGGCCGTCCAATGTGGACATATCAAAAATCTTGCCTAACAAACGGCGATCACACAGGCTAGTGAGCCTAGATAGTCCGCTGTTGATACACGTAGTGATTGTTCCAATGTGACAAATGTTTTAGATTAAGCAACATGAGTTTAGCAGTAAAAACTGTATTTCTGCATATATGAGCACTTGAAAAAAAAAGTCACAAAAGGTGTCTATGGTGATTTATGTTACAGCGCCGCTCTGTGGTCAGGTGTGAACATACTGAGCATGTTAAAACACATCAGCTCATATTTGTCGAACATTTTGCTATAACTCTTAAAATTCGCATCGATTGCAGCTTTTCACATAATGTGCTAAGGTTGTAATAATGGCTATAACGGCGCAGTTCTCCTGATCAACCATGGCAGCACAATGGCAGAGCAGATAGTGCTTTGGTCTCACAGCAAGAAGGTCACAGGGTTCGATTCCCGTACGGCCCATGGAGTTTGCATGTTCCTTCCTGGGTCTGGGTGGTTTCCTCCGGTTTCCCCACCAACTAATAACATGCATGTTAAGGAACACTTGGTGATAGTCGGAGGTTGAGGTGCCAGGTGCCTCTGCTGAGTTTACTGTCACTGAGTGGGGAAGGAGGGGTTCATGTCACTGTGAAGCGCTTTGTGATTCTGTGTCTGTGAAATACGCTGTACAAATAAAGATTACAAGTTAACACAACACTGTCACAATGTGATAGCAAACACTGACTGGTTAAACCTGTGACAAATACAAGTGCTGGTCAACATGCAGTGTGGAAGCAATGGTGCAATGGTGATTTGGTGAGGCCCTGCATACTATTTATTTTCTGCATTTAACTTGTGGCCTGACTAACTCACAAAAGTCTCTTGAACAAATTAAAACGTTTATTGTACAGAACTTTTATTAAACAGCACTGAGACACCAATCTTCTTCTGGTCGAATCTGCGAAAGACAAACGCACATCAGAATCAAATGGAGAACATTTGGTGTGTATGTCGATGTATGTGCATAATAAGCTGATAAACTGAAACACGGTATGCCAACGGCACTTATCCACAATGCTAGCAACAACAACATACAAACTTAGCAGCCAATGGTGAACCAACAGGACATTGTTCGATGGAGACAGGACATTGTGGACTAATTTTCAACTGAATGGATACATTAACAAAAGATCTGTGCTAGGAGAAAATAGATTTTTTTTTATTAGTAAAAAAAAAAAATCAAGTATAATCTCTTTAAAAGACAAAGGAATGAAAGGTGTCAAACCGTGAATAAAAATGAAATGAAGAGTGTTCTCATCACTGCTCAACCACTCAATTAGCGCTGCCTTCGCCTCGTGTCCTCTTTACATCCCTGCTTATGCGCCGGCTGATCCACTTTGGGCGCGACATGTCCGATAAGTGCGCTCCTCTGTTCCTCCTGCAAAGAAAGTGGTCACTATCATTCATATCTCATACAATCATATGTGTTTAATTTATGGAAGCCGCCGCCTAATTGTGTTGACGGCATAATCTATTCTGCATAATCACAAACTTTTCCTCGTCTGAAGGAAAAAGGCGCGTGAATTTTAATTGCCGCGCACGCCGCCGCACACCAGCGCTCCCCGAGGTATTAAAATTTAAAATGGACTAAGTAAAAAAGAAAGTTGGCTTTAAATGTGGCGGAGGGAGAGAGGATGGAGTGACGGAGGAGTGAATTCCCTGTAGATGGTTTATTATTCCGTGCTAAATTGCAGCGCGGCGCCGAGTGGTAGTCAGCGATGCGTCAGGGCTGCTCTTTGAAGACATTAAAAAGCTGAACGCACAACAAAGACCAGATGTTCCAACATGCCTTATTTATGCAGCAGCCACCAGCCCGCCGCGTCCGCCCTCCTCTGCGGCTGAGAAACAGGACGGCGGCGGTGGAAGGAGAGAGGAAAAACCTCAGGTAGAGAAGCAGTTCAGGATTCCAAAGACAGTGGGATCGAACCCGACGACGCGGCGTTGTCAAACAGCTGGGATTTGCAGTGAGAGAGAGGCTTAATTTATCCAAAGTCCTGCGGGAAAAGGAAGTGTTTACATTTGTGTTTCAGTGTAATGTGTCGTTTAAAAGTGGAAAGCGGCATATGGAGAGAGGTCAGAGTCAAGTGTCCTGCACGTGAGCACAACGACTGTATTTGTGGTTGTAAATGAGGAGTTTTGCATCAGATTCAAGGTGAAAAATACTGAAAAAGGGGAGAACAGGGTTGGTTGTCACACGGGTTGGTTGTCACAATCACTGTATCTCAGCTTGTGATTGGTGCATTTGAAAAAGTCAGAATAAAATGTTCATTAAATGAATCCAAATTCACTCACTAACACATTTGTGTAAACATTTGTTCAAGATTGTGAGAAGACGACAACAAACAAATTTATAGCAAAAAGTACATTTTTTAGATGTTGAGAAAAAAAAATGTTGAAAGCTTGTAACTATGAGTTTACAAGGAGCTGAGGTGAGAGTAAGCTGAGGTGAGAGTAAAAAAGTCCAGTCAGGGTTGGTTGTCACATAAAATTAGCTGCAACACAGTCTCACAAGAAGGCGTACATATAGCACGACACAAAAATGGCGTATTTTTAGCACGATATCAGTCCTGTTTTGCGTACTTATGTTACGCCGTACATTAGCACGATATGAAAAAGCGTAAAAATGCCACGAGTTTTGGTTGAAGCCACGTGGAGACGTTTTCTTCAGGTGAAACGGGTAAGTTCAGGCAAAAAGTTACTAAAATGGTTAACATTAGGGTTGGGGCTTGGGGTAGGTTAAGATTAGATGTAGGATTATGTTAATTTTCATTAATAAGAACACATCTTAACAACCACCATTGAAATGAACGGGGACTGTGACGCGTACTATAATTACGCAAAAGAGCCTTAAACTTGTGCTAATCATACGCAATTTACATGTTGCGTTATGTCGTGGTATATGTACGCTTTCTTGTGAGATCGGGCTGTTCTATCTAGAACAGCAGCACAGCCAGAGGGGGTTGGTTGTCACACTTTTACAAAAGCCAGATTTTCTCAAAAATACTGTGTTTTAAATATTCCAATTCAATGCGGGAAATCAGTGTAAAGTAAAATAAAAATTAAAAAAAATCAAAAATGTACAATAAACATGTTTTCTTTTTTACACCAATATGTTACGAAAAGCCAAAATGCAAAAAAAAAAACATTTTCTTTAGGAGACATTTTCTTTGGGTTCGAAACAGTAAGTTTAGACTTCGAGTTAATAAAATGAATAAGTTTGGGACTGAGGCTTGGGGCAGGTTAAGATTTACCTGTTAAACCCAAAGAAAAGTCAGTTTATATAAACTCCATCCCGACAGACAGGACACAGTGTGCTGCATTTACAGCAAACCTGGACAAACTGTGGCTCGACGTTTTTAAGAATAAGCATCAGTCATACACTGCCAAACGTTATTATCTAGTCTGGAATAAAACTACTCAGAATATTCAGCTTAATTTGAGTTATTTTAACCAGATTAGACAAAAATAATATATTGTCGCATATTTCACTTGTTTCAAGACATTTCTGACAGTTTACAGAACACTGAGCTTGAATCAAACCTGCTCTTTATTAAAACAAACAGAAACAACTTGAAGCAAACATGTAGAGTCCATCAAACTAAAACCATATTATCTTAATAAAGGCATTGCACTTTTGTTCCTCTGTAATTAATTAATCTAATTAATCTATTTTTAATCTCACCTAAAAATTGCTGAGAAATACATTCAACTTAAGTGTTTTTATTTTGATCCAATTTAAAGGGGCACTATGTAAGAAAAACAAACAAACAAAGTGATTTCCACTTTTGAACACTAGAGGGAGCCTTTCACATTCATTTTGCCTATTAAGCATGCCTCCATCTAGCGTCAATAATCCACATTCCGGCCCGTAATAAAACATTTCAAATACGTATAAATGTATCACAATTGATGTGGATTGGTTAACAGTGCTCTCTTAAGTATTCATGTTGTAAAGAATAAATATGATTTAAATGTTTGTGGACTATATGTGATCATTAAAATTCCTCTCAATCTTACACAGTACAGCCCCTTTAATTAATTACATTATTGTTGCAGATGGGAAATGTTATTATATTGCAAAAAATGAAGACTTTAGGAAGTTCCTTGTTGCTATCTTCTCGTCATGGAGTTTTTGAACATAAAATTCCCATCCCTCAGGTCAAAGGTCATGTGCAGACTTTTCTCAAGTCAAGTTGAACAGCCCTTATGTCCACTTTGTAACTCACATATGAAACAGTGAAGTTAAAGATTTCAAATAGATTAATGCGATTCAAAAATTAACTCGATTAATAAGTCTGTAATTAATTAATCGCAATTAATGCACTAATTTGACACTCCTAATATTGAGCAACTTTTTTTGTTCTCATCTTTTAATTTAGCTTCTTTCTGACATGCTACCACAAAGGTTTCTTTATATATATGTCATTTTTTTGTGTGGATATTGTGGTTAATTATGAATTTATGCAAAAAAAATAAAATAAAAAAAGAATAATAATAATTTCAGCTACTTTAAAATTTGACTTTTTGGGGGGAAATCTCTTAAAAATATTGAATAAAGGAAAACAAACTAGTTGAGGTTAGAGCAGCAGTGATTGTCTAAATTTGACATAAATCTTTATTTTTTCAGCTTTTGTCCTTTTTATTTTTCTGGTGAGAAAAAGTTACACGCCTGGTCCTCATGTGTCATTGTAAATTTTTTTTTTTTTTTTTTTTGCTTAAAGCCAATGTGGCCTTTTACTTTAGCCTTTACCCTTTACTTCAGCTTTTACCCTGTCTCAAGTCAAAATGACCCTGGCAGACAACAAATGCTTTATTCTTTCATAGACAGTGCAACGTTTAACATAATTGTTCAAAATGTTTATAAGATAAGCCTAAAATAAGACTGTACAGAATGACGACTGGGACCAAGCCTGAAAGTTTCACAATCATAGGACAAGAGAATTCTGTTTTAATGACAAACAAAAATCAAAACCAGGTAAAAAAGACCCAAAGATAACACCAGGGTTAACTAAATAATAAAAATAACAATAATAATAATAATAAATGAACAAACAATACATAAAGTTTAAAATCCAGATTTCAAGACATTTTAGCAAGTGTAGAATTTTAATTGAATTAAGTGTGAAAAAAGTGTGTTGCAATGTATATTTTTTGTGATTTTCTAGCTATTTAGAAGTAATTAAATACTTTAGCATTTAGATTTCATTAAATTTATTTTTATATAAACTTTTACAGCATGTCCTCTGTAATGGACGCCGGGACCATTTTAGTGTTCGATATCACACCGGCTGATTTTCCCTAAAACAGTTTACAAAATTTTAAATGAAAGCTGTTCTTCAACCATTTGGGGCACAATCTAATCTGTGGGCTCTTTGTGAAGCTGAGACTCTGTAGTTTTGACCACTGATGTCTAAATTATACTGTAAATTTAGGTGGAAACATGCTCTGCACAGAGGAACACCAGAATTTAAATTCCGCCTGGATTTTTTGAGAATTATAAAGAGGAGAAATGCTGCTTGTTGAAAAAATGAACTCACAGACAGCAGACTGAGCCTCAGTTGGGTCTTGACAATTGCCATTTAAAATCTGAAGCCAAAAGCACTTAAGATGAGACTAAAACATGGTAATACAGTCAAAATATCCAGGCGGAATTTCTTTAAAGGCCTAGGAACAGTCTGTTAAATGTGGTCTCACTCATAGATGTGAGTGACCAGTACACTTTAAATACAAAAGAAAAAAAAGTTGACTTATTTACAATTAGAAAACTCAGCTAAACTTTAAAACACCAGACTTTTGTTTTTTTTTTCATTAGACTGTCCCCAGTTCTGACTTCATTGTTTCAAAACCCTTTGTATAAAAGAAAATCATCTGTTTTGGCCTCTGATGACTCGACCTTTCACTCAGTCACAAAACGTTCACATATTCACAGCTCTTTCATTAAACAGCTGGTAGGTTTCTCTATTTTCCTAAATCCCGATCATAGTTTTGCACACATTTCAACACATTAGGAAAATGATGGAAAAATAGACAAACACGACAAAGAAAAAAAAACACAACTAAATGTGCTTCAAATTTTGTGTTTTGTTTCCAAATTTACCAAACAATTTCTCTAAAAAGCACTGCACTGTAAATGTAATTGTAAATGAGCTGACATTAGCTAAACATCTGGATTTTTAACCTTAGCCTGTGGTCGTTTTCATGCTCCAGACACTAACTACATGATTTGTGTTTCTGCCTTGTTTTATTACTTTTGTTCTTTGCCAAAAAAAAAAAAAAACTAGAAAAGTGACACATTTTTTTCCTTTTGGATATTTTTGTTGGGCCAAGTATACAAATGTGTCTCCTTTCTTGTCTTTTTAATAGAAAAATAAAGCTTCAATGTCCTATTTGCACATTATATTTACCTCAAACTGTAATAATTACTGATGTGGAGTTTCTAGTCCTTTGCGAATTGTTCATGTCTGTAAAGTTTCTCCCAAAATCTACCTTCAGTAGTTCTCTATTATTTGTGTATCAACATGGGAGATGCACACGCACTATCACCGGCCTATCCAAACGAGGATTAAAACAGCTGCAGTACATCCAGAAGGTCTGACCAGAACCAGGAAGTACCATCACATTAGCCCTGTGCTTAGGTCTTTACACTGGCTTCTGTGGCTCAGAGAATAGACTTTAAAACAGCTCTGCTTGTGTTCAAGTCTCTCCATGGACTAGCACCAAAGTACATCTCTGACATGTTAGTGCTGCATGAACCATCTCAAACTCTGAGGACCTCAGGGACCTTCTTCTGGTGCCCAGAGTCAGGACTAAACATGGACCAGAGTCAGGACTAACGTGGACCAGAGTCAGGACTAAACGTGGACCAGAGTCTGGACTAAACATGGGGAATCAGTGTTTCAGTTTTTCAGATATTGAACAGTCTTCCAGAAGATGTAAGACAGACATCGACTGTGACAATGTTTAAATCTAGGCTCAAAACATTTATTTTTATCTGTGCATATGACTGAAATGCTTTGTCTGCACTCTTTATTTCTTTTAAAGTAAATTTTATGCTGATTTTGATGCATATTTTCCTGCCTTGTAAAGCACTTTGAATTGCTTTGTGTATGAATTGTGCTCTACAAATAAATTTGCCTTGCCTTGCACTCTGTATGCTGAAAGAGCTGCCACTGATTGGCACAATCTGTAGCAACAAGACGAGCCAGCGCTGTTGTTTAATCTGATAACTTTACAGAGGTGAGTGAGAGATTCCCCTCCGTGTTTGATCTGATGCTCTGCTGTGATAATCGTGGTTACTAAACAGGCTCTGTACAGTAGTTTTTTGTCTCTTGTCTGGCTCACGTGGAGTTTGTGAGTTGAGTTTCCAGCGCGGTGCCGGGGACTTCACGAGGCTTTGGTGCAGACTTTAGAATGCCTTCAATTTCTAGTTTGACTTGTTGAGTTTTTGTTAATGTCGTATGGCATTCCTCCAAATGTGAAAGGAAACAGCCAACAGACAAACAAGAGCAATAAAAGAACAAGAAGAACAGGAGAACCTAAAATCTGACACATCAGATCATTGCAAGAGACAGAACCACATCATGGACTGGAAGAATGCCAGCCAGTCTCTACACGCTTTGAGAGACAATTTCAAGAGCAGGCTTTCCGAGTGCGGAGTCAACCAATCATAGAAAACCCAAAAATTCCACAGAAACAGCGACACGCTAAACCGGATGTTATTGTAAATATGGATTTTTTCGACGGAGCATTGACCTGTGTGAAAGCTCTCAACACGGTTTGCTGTTCCTGTTTGATTGATACGTTCCCAATTGTTCAAAACCAAAGATAGAGCTGAAAACAAGAATCTATCAGCTACGTACGCCATCTTGAAAGTTTTGAAAGAAAGTTAGAAAAAAGTTTTGAAATTGCGGAGCGGAGGAGAGAGAGGCGGACGTTTGTTATTGGGTTGTCTGAACTTTGAACGACGAAACCGTTGTCTCTGTCTTCGGTTTTCTGCATTCAAACAGAATGTAGGAGAGACTGACTGGTCAGGCAAGCTGAAAGTAACTAATACCAGCGCTGGATCAGGGAGGCCATCGAGATCCGCAAACAAGGACCTAATGTATATGTCTGTTGACAGTGTTATGGTCCTCTGTATGTTCATTATGTGTTCGTCCATCATAATCAATGGACGAACATGTCCATTAATTTGTTCGTCCATCATAATAGTCTATGTTAAAAGTCTATGTTTTGGGTTATGTTGTTGAAGCCTCTTGGCCAGCACTCCCTTGAAAAAAAGATCTTCGAATCTCAATGGGACTTTCCTGGTTAAATAAAGGTTAAACAAAAAAATAATCAAACCGACAAACAGACATATAATAGGCCCTTTTCACGCTGTGGCTATGCTTGCTCCGGTTTGCGGTTCCTTATGGGGAATTTGCAGAGATGCGCTAATATTAATTAATATTTAAAAAATTCAAAGCAGTGAGCGGATTTCAACTAGATAATCACTGGCAACAAGTTCAAAGCTTACATACGAGGTAAATACTTCACCAGAGAAAGACTGTGTGTCTATAAAAGTGCGCAAGTTTGGCGCAATGCTAAATGCTAACAAATAAATAGCGAAAATATAAATCAGACAATTTAATAAAAATACATGACATCTTAGGCTGAGTGTTTTTGTATAAAGCTAGGTCAGTTTGTAGAGTTATTTTAAAATAATAAATAAATTAAATACAGGTTAACATTAGCTTCAGGGACAAAACGGCACATTTTATAAACACATGATGAAGTATTTACCTCGTATGTGAAGCTCTGAACTCTCTGCAAATGACTGGCTGTCACTTGTCCAGTTTGTGTCAATTAATTATTTTAATTAATTTACGGCATTTAAGCTAGCCTTCCGAGGTAATGAATTAACCGGAAACAACGACCCGTTGGTATATTCACACCGAAACTAGCCAAGCCGCAGCGTGAAAAGGGCCAATAGATTTTGACATTTTGTTGATTGATTTGTGTTCACCAATAAATAATGAAAAATGCTAAATCAAAAGATGTTCTTTTGTTGTTCAAAATATATATTAAAAAAATATCATCTTTAAACAAAACAAATTTAGTAAAACTAATCTACAAAAGTGTCTTATTGAATGAGATAAAACAGCTCAGAGACACAGATCAGCAGTTGGAACAGGGCACAGCATCATCTTTAAAGTTGATTTGACTGAATTTGAGCCTATTTAAAGTTGGATTAGCTAACTTTTTGAATTGTAAATTAGTAAACTTTGGGCTTTCTACTAAATAGTATATAGTAAATACTTTATGAAAAAAATGAGATCTTTAAGTACTGTCTGAACTGAATAATAAATAGGTTTAGCTCTAATCAGGAGCTGAATGCAGCGCTCTGATTGGCTGAGCTGGGGTGGTCCGCTCCAGTTTCACTTTGTTGTTTGGAAAAAGAAGTTTAGAAGTCATAAATGCAACCAAAATGAATACACGTGATATTAACTATGTTTCGAAGGATTTAGGAGAGGAAGTTGTCAGATTTAAAACCTAAATCGTGTTTGCAGTGTAAAAATCACCTACACTACCTTTAAGCAACTTATTTGGTGTTTAAATGCCAGTAATAACATTATAAATTCAATTTTTGATCGATGTTTTCAATAATACACACAGAGTAATCCTAAAAATCCTAAAGAAGCAATAAGTAAGTAGTGTAACTAATTAATTTTTTTAACAGTAATAAGTAATGAATTAGGCTCGGGAAGCATCTGTGGTTACCATGGAAATAATGGCAAATCCACCATGTTTGTTGACAGTACATAGACATTAAATTAGCAGAACTTCCATAAGATTACATTAGACAAAACGATAAAAAAAGTAAACAAAACAGCCGTAGAACAGCCCAACAAGCTGCTGGGTCAGTACTGGTAAATTTATCTATCACTCTGTAGTGTCAGAATATGGTTTAATTAACGCTATTTTCGGTATTTAACCATTTAACATCTCCATTGGTTTAACATGGGACCAACTGAACCTTCTACAGCTGTATGATGTCACAATCCCAAGCCTAATAAAAAAACAAAAGTGAAATAAACAAATAAACGCCACATTAAAGAAAAAGAAAACATGACAGATTTTCTTGCATTCATAAACACAGCACAAGTTTTAAATCGACAGCGATAAATTATTATGTTCTATCATCTACAAAACCCTTACTGACTTATTATCCTATTGTCACTTTCCCATTGCAAAACAGCTTTACAATCCTTTTTCCAACCCTGCACATGTCTCCAGTGTGATGCATATTCCACCAAACCCAAAACACATCTCCCACCCAAACGCTCACTTCGATTATAGGTAACGGAGGGGGTTTTGTGCTCTGCCAGGGAGGGGCTAGCCAAACAAAGAGCGCTAAATTGATGGCGCCACAATAAAAACTATTAGCCGCGGAGCCGACAGATGCTAACGCGCTTGTCTCCTTTCCAGGGACTATTATTTATTTACTCTTTCCATCACAGCGCCCAGATGCTAACACGGACCCTGAGTGTTTGTGTGTGTGTGGCGCGCGTGGTTAGCCGCTAATATCACTAGCTGCTTCGCCGTCTTGTAGCGAGGTCACGGGGTCAAATCGCTGCTTTGTTGTGGAGTGTTGTAAAATAGCTTTGGTGCGCTGCCAGATCCGTATATACCTGCAGTGGGCGGGGCTTGCCTTGTTTATTTCTCCAGGATCCGTGCGAGTGCTAATCGGCGGCGCGCTAATAGGCCCGCGCGGCGCATCTGTCACTTAGAGCCAAATTGCTTCATTTAAAAGAAAAAGGCAAAATCAGAAGACAGAATGTAGGCAATCTTGCGAGGATTGTCTGGGTAAAAACGCGGAGGAATGTGGAAGTGAGGTCAGCTGTGGCCCGTGAAGAAGGAGACAAGATGGCGGCGCGTTTGGGAACAGAGAAACGCTCCACATCACATGGAAACAGCAGATATGTCTTAAATGATGTGGAAAACAAAGGGAAGGTGTGGATTTGTGTAGTTGGATCACAGTGCTTAGACAGACTGAATTACAGATTCATGATGGACAGGGAATAAAACAGATAAAACAGTGAATGTACACAAATACTTAAAAAAAATAGTTTGAATCTTTATAGTAGTTGAAAAGATTGAGTCAAGTGAGTTAAAGTGTGTATGACAAGTTATAGACCATGTTGTTTCCATGTGGTCAAATATGACATTTATATGAACCATAATTAGTAGACGCGCAGTCCGACTCTGATGCTATCGAACACTTAGCATCTGAGCTAGTCCAGTAGATTTAAGCTAGTTCGGAGGTTCTCCTTTTGTTCCTATAGCCGTTAGCATTAGCCCGCAAAAAACGCAGTTATGAAAGATCCAGAGATGTCAGCTGGTACAAACCTACGACCACATTTAGCAAAGGTCAGAGCCTTGTTACAATATTGTTGAGTTTACAAACCTTTAGTATTTTATTGTAGATAAAAATTGTATATAAAACTGCTACGGCTACGAACTTAAGCATCTTTTTGACTTTAGTGACAACCAAACATCCGCTTTTACATGTTACTAGTGAGAAAAGCAGACAAATTACATAAATAACACCAATGAAAGTATAGCTCACTTCTTGAGACGTCTGTATGAACTGATCCAGCAAGAATATAGTGTTTGAGAAATATAATCACTCCCAAAGTTGTTTAAAAAAGCTTCATAAGACACAAATGAGTCCATTTTGCACATAGTTTTGCTGGCTTGTTTTATCCACAATGTGAAACACTGAGTTCAATTGATTTGCGTCGTCACCTTCACCAGAGGAATATGGTGTTGCGCTGTTCGTGTTGTAGAACAGAGCAGAGCTGCTGATTTCGAGTCTGCTAATTTAATGTCTATGGAAATGAACCCTCAACTGTTACCCAGCAATAAGGAGGTTGTGGGTTCGACTCTCGGGTTGGACCATCTCACCATCTTCTGGGTGGAGTTTGCATGTTCTCCCCGTGTCACCGTATTTTCTCTGAGTACTCCGGTTTCCTCCCACCTCCAAAACATGCATGTTTAGGTTATTGGGCATCACTGTAAATTTCCCTGTGAGTGAATGAAGAGTGAATGGTTGTTTGTCTAACCCTGCACGAGTTGGCCACTGTCCAGGGTGTTCCCCGCTTAAGGCCCAAAGTCACTGGGATAGGCTCCAGTCACTCGTGACCCCAAACGGCTTTAAGCAAGAGAAAATAAATGAATAACTTTTTGGTTTGGCGCTTTGACACATGTAAAGGAATCCTGTTTTAAAACTGTTCATTTTTAACTTTTATTTTTTACATTCTTCATTTAAATTTATGCATTACTTAAATGACCAATAATAAAACTATGAAAATCTTTTACTAGAAACAAATTGCCAACTGATTATTATCAACTGAACCTGTTAATGTTATAAGGTTTGGTTTGGTCAAGTTTAAAGTACAGTTAATAAATAAGTTGATCAGTTGTTTTCTTCAAGTTGAACAGAAAAGATAAGATCCAACAATCTCCAAACATCTTTATTAAGCTAATGCAGAGAGAAAGTGGCTCTTGAATTCAAAATGACTAAACCTATCTTCATTTGAGATTCACAACCTCAGGACTTGGAAGCAAAAAGTTTATTAGAGCAACAAATAAATAAGTGCCAAATTGTGGAACTTGGATGAGCTTTAAGCTTGCAGGCCTCACATCTCCTAAATAAACCTTGTTTTATAGTCGTTTGGTCACCACTTTCATCTACTAAGTTTGGATAGGTGGGGTTGACAGAAAGATGTTTTGACCAATCTCATGAGTTTTCTGCTTCATGAGTGTCACAATAAAAAAAGTAATATTTAGTGAATTGAAATGTTTTCATCTTAAGTAAATTTTCTACATAATATATCAAGATATATATTTTTTCTTAATTAAAGTGCAAAAATTATTGCTTACACACTTTGGTGGTTCTCCACATATATTCACTGGATATAAAACACTTTCACCGGATCTCAAGAAGCTTTCACTGGATTTAAAGGGACTATACTTGATTTTTTTGCAACAATATAACTTAAAAACAATGTCCCCCTAGCACTGATATCTTGTCCTGTCTATGTCTAGTAAAATCCCGTTTGTATCCAACTTTTTCTGTTGTTTTTAGCATTGTGGCTAACTGTTGTTAGCATACAGACTCACCTCGCCTAACAAATGTGAAAAAACTTAAAAATACATTATGATGAACAATTCTGTAGCTCAGATGCATTAGCTAAGTGAGTAGATCATGTAGACTGAAGTAAGAAGTTTAAAATTAAATATTTCTGTTTGTTTACATTTTTAAGGATGCAAAAATCAGGTACAGTCCCTTTCACTGGATTTAAAACACTTCACTGGTCTTGACATTTTTCATAAACACTTTCACTGGTTCTCGACACACTTTCACTGGATTTAAAACACTTCACTAGTTCTCACATACTTTCACTGGATTTAACATGGATCTATTATATTATCTGGATACGGTATTGCTAGCTTGCAGCCGTTGTAAATCAGCCCCAGTGGCGCTCCATGGTCTGCAGCGGGAAAATGCCTCTACAGGCTAGAAAGGATTTTTTCCCTAGAGCGCAATGCAAACACAAACCGCCCGTGTTCGCCAGAAACAGCATCTAAAACAACGAAAACCTGCCATCAAAACAGCAGGTTTTAGTTTCGTATAAAATGGCTTTTTAAGCTTTAGCTTGGCTACCGCTGCTAACACTGTAACTGCCGCTCTGATTGGTCAGAACGGTCACGTGTGAGCTTTCGGCTTCTTTCGGATTCACTCGGTTTCGAGCTCGTCCCGCTCCTTGCGGGGGATTATGGGGGAACACAACTGCCATGCTCCATAGCCTGTAAAGCACCTAGCAAAAGGCTAAAGCTAACGGCCATATTGGCAACGAACGCCAGTGAGCAAAAGCCATGGACGCACAACGCCCGCCATCTTTGATCACCGGGGCTTGGATTTAAACACTTTCACTGGTTCTCTACACACTTTTACTGGATTGAAAAAAAACTTTCACTGGATCTTGACATATTTCATGGATTTTAAAACACTTTCACTAATTCTTGGCATACATTCACTGGATCGCAAGATACTTTCAATAAATTACAATCACTATCAATGAATCTAGAGACACTTTCACTGGAATAAAAAAAAAACATTTTCACTGGATCTCAAGATGATTTCACAGGATTAAAAACACTCTCTGGGGCTTGAGATGATTTCACTAAATCTACCAGACTTTCACAGATTCTCAAAATATTCACTAGACTTCAAAATACTTTTACTGGAATCAGAAATACTTTCCCTGGATCTTGACAGATTTCCATTGGATTTGTAAACACTTTCACTGTATTGCAGGATACTTAGTATAGTAGTAGTAGTGTAGTAGTAGTAGTTAGTAGTAGTAGTAGTGTTTATTTCGGTCACTGGAATTACAAACACTATCAGTGAATCTATTGATATTTTCACTGGAATAAAAACATTTCCACTGGTTATTACATACTTTCACTAGATTTAAAACACATTCTCTGGAGTTGAGGTGATTTCACTAAATCTTCCAGACTTCCGCAGGTTCTCAATATTTTCACTTTCACTGGATCTAAAAGCAATTCTACTGCTTTCAAAGACACTTTCACTTTATTTAACAACACTTCCACTGGATCTCCAGATACATACAAGATTTAAAGACACCTTTATTAAAACTTTAGATAGTTTACCCTGGATCTAAAATACTTTCATTGGATTTAAGACACTTTCATCAGATCTGTAAACACTTCACTAAATGCCCAGATACCTTCTCTAAATTTAAAACCCTCTCACTGCATTTTAAAACATTTTCACTGGACATACTTTTTCCTTGCAGGGCTCGGTAAACTTACAAGTACTGACATATCGATGCACAGAACAAAGTGTACAGCTCACTTCTTACTTTTTTAAACTCACAGCGGTTACATTTACATTGCCAGAACATATCAGATAACTCTAATAATCAGATAACCCAGTAATGAGATCTGATTTAGATGCATTCTTACATGCACAGGAGAAATCTGATCGGCAGTTTTTAGACTAACTGTTGTACTAAAAGAAGAAGACAAAGTTCATATGATTGTCACATTTGTTTTACATTTTCTGCATAATTTTCCAAAAGGTAAATTCACATTACCTACAACTGTTTACCTGACATTTCAATAATAAATGGATCTGTGTCTTAGTCTCTCTTTCTCTCTTACTTTTACCGCACTACTCTCTTCCCTCTTTCGCTGTCCCACTCTTACTCCATCACTTTTTCTCTCTTTCTTCCCTTCCCTTTCGTCATTGTCTTTCTTCCTCTCTCCTTCCATCTCACTGTCTCTCACTTCGTCCCCCTTCTCTCAATCTATCCCTTTTCTTTTTGTCTCTCGTTCTCTCTCTTTCTCTCTCATATCCTGTCTCTTTCTAGTCCCCATCTACTGTATCTTCTCTCTCTTTCTCCACCCACTCTCTCTCCTTTATCTGTCTTTCTTCCCTCTTTCTCTTCCCCTCTCTTTCTCTCTCTGCCTCACTTGTCTTCAATCCTGTCTCTATCTCTCGCTCTGCCTTTCTCGCTCCTGCTGTCTATGTCTCTCTTTCTTTCTTCCTGTATATTTGTTCTCTCCTCCCTCTCTCCATCTCTCTCTCCTCCTCTCCTCTCTTTCTCTCTCTCCATTTCTCTCTTCTGCTTTCCCGCTTTCATTTCTTTCTTTCTCCCCCTCTTCTTTCTTCTTCTCTTTTCCTTTTTCTCTCCACCCCCTTTCATTATTTCTCTCATTCTTTGCTCCCTCTCCTTTTCTCTTTCTCGTCCCTATTTCTTCTCTCTCTTGTCTACCTGTCTACCTTTCTCTTTCCTTCACGTTATCTCTTTCTGTCTATCCCCCCTTCCTTTTCTCTTCCCTCTCTCTCCTCTCTTTTCCTTCTCTTTGTTTC